>JABUQX010032796.1:12500-37500 GCA_015478945.1 Trachelipus rathkii
TGGGTGTCGCGGGGGTTCCTCCGCCCCTCCCCTACGGGGTATGGAAAACGTCCCCCCCTGTGTTCCCCGTCGGCTCGAGCCCCCTACATTGCCTTTACAAATAATATATATATATACTATGTCCCCTGCTTCTAAAAAAAAATAGCCAATATTTATTTTATTTATTTATTTATTTATTTATTTATTTATTTTTACATTTTCCTAACTAAAACTTTACAAGGATTCCAAAAATGTATTCCTTTTCTCTGTAGCTATTGTAGTTTTTGAGATATGATTTTTTTTTTTTTACAGTTTCCGCAATAAAATTTTACCAGGATTCCAACAATGTATTCCTTTTCCTTGTAGCTATTGTAGTTTTTGAGATATGGATTGAGATATTTGTGGTTTTAAATTGGATTTCACCTTTATTCAAATACTAAAAATCTCCTTGAAAAGTTTAAAAGTTAAACAAATTTGGGATAAGCTCTTCTTAACACACAGTGATAAGAACAGAATCAAACAGAGTAAACAGTGATCAAAGTACTTATGTAATCTAATCTAAGATAATTTTTTTTATCTAATCTAAGATAATATTTCCTCTACTTCCACCGGCATATAAAAGGAAAAGAAATTCTTATCTATATTTTGATTGCTTTTAGGCCCCTTTCATACCAAGTATATATCCTAGGCAAGCCAAATCAACAGAAAAACTCTGCCAAACAATAATATACTATATATATATATATATATATATATATTTAATATATATATATATATATATATATATATATATAATATATATAATATTTTTAACTATATAATATATATATATATATAGGCACTACTTTCCTTTAAAAGCGATGTTAAATAAAAGACATCGAAAAATCTCTGAACCTACTTCGTCCAAACCTGCAGTGTCACGTGTTAACTAAAACTCCAATAGAAGAGGAGCGGAAGAGTTGCCACATGTTGCTTTATTTCATCATGTTAATTTTTGTTAATTTTGTTTTAATTTTTAAAAAAAAAAAATTTTAAGGGGCTCGAGCCGACGGTGGGACAGAGGGGGGGACTTCGTCCCCCCCCCGTCGTCCCCCGCTGAGGCCGAGAGACCTGACTCTATTCCATCTTTGCGATTTTAATCTTGTGGTATTCCTTTTTAGTTAAAAAACAAAATGTTTTGCAACCTGACGCCTCTAAACCTTGAAATAATCGAAAAAAATCGAATTACATCGCTCGTTCGATATATATCGGTTAAAATCCTTTTAAGACAAGTTCATATTATATATATATATATATATATATATGGTTGTGCATCCGACCGTTCTATATATATATATATATATATATATATATATATATATGCTTACAAAGTTACTTAACGCCCACACGAACAGTGAGGTCGGATCAAAAAAAAATTTACGGTAGCATCTATGATTACAATAAATAGGGGCAAAATGATTTTTTTTTTTTTTTTTTTTATATGTTCTAGGGCCGAAATTAGGTTGTTTTAGGTCCTATTCTGTTTTACGACTCCGTCAGTTTTGATTTTTTTTTTTGTTTTTTTTTAAATATATTTATATATGATACTAACAATGAATTTCAGTGCGTAACGGACATGATTCAAAAGTTCGAAGTATTTTTAAATAATTTTTAAAAATCACATTTATGTTAAATATTTTTTTCAAAAATGAAATATCTCGAAAAGTACGACGCTTACAGAAAAACCAATTACATATTTGGAATCAGCGTATAAAGCTTAATATATATATATATATATATATATATATATATATATATATATATTATATATATATATATATATATATATATATATATATTATATATATATATATATATATATATATATTTATATATATAATATATAATTATATATTATATATATATATTAGGGGCTCGAGCCGACTGGGACAGAGGGGGAGCGTTTTCCATACCTGTAGCGGAGGGCGGAGCGAACCCCGCGGACACCAAAACCAAACAACCGGGGCCGGAGAACCCTCCCGGAGGGGGGGGAAATAGCCTACCCTGTCGTTCCCCGGAAGGCCGAGAGACCCCGACTCCTGCCATCTTTGCGGTTTACCCTTGGGTATTCCTTTAGTTTGAAAAACACCCAAAAAAAATAAAAACAAAATATTACTAAAAAATTAATTTTTAAAAAATTATTTAAAATATTTTGAACTTTTTGAAGCATGTCCGTTACCACTTAAAATTCATTGTTAGTATCATATACTAGCAATATGTTAAAAAAAAAAAAAAAAAAAAAAACTGGCGAGTCGTAAAACTGAAAAGGTCCTATATATTTTGAATCATGTCCGGTAACAATAAAAATTGATTGTTGGAAATATACTAAAATATATTAAAAAAAAAAAACAAAAAAAAAAATTCAAAACTGACGGAGTCGTAAAACAGATAAGGTCCTAGGTTAGGTTAGGTTAAGTTAGGTTAGGTTAGATTAGGTTAGGAAAAAAAATTCCATTTCGCCAGTAAAAATCTTTTATGTCCAAAGTGGACACCTGTGAAAATTTTGATCCGAGCTCCCGTTCCGCGTGGGCGTTAAGTAAATTACATATATATAAATATATATATATAATATATAATATTATATATTATATATGTGTTATAAAATAAAAAATATATATATATATTAATATATATATATATATATATATATATATATATATATATATATATATATATATATATATATATATGTTATAATTATTTTAAAAATACAACTTTTGGTTTAAAACTACAACTCATATCTCAAAAAATACAATAGATACAGGGAAAAGGAATACATTGTTTGGAATCCTGGTAACATTTTAGTGCGAAAATGTAAAAAAAAAAAAAAAAAAAAAAATCAAACAAAAAAAATCATATTTCAAAAACTACAATAGCTACAGCGAAAGGAATACATTTTTTGGAATCCTTGTAAAATTTTAGTTAGGAAAATGTAAAAAAAAAATAAAAATAAATAAATAAAATAAATATTGGCTTTTTTTTTTTTTTGGAAAGAAGGGGACATAATATATATATATATATATATATATATATATATATATATATATATATATATATATATATATATATATATATATATATATAATATAATATATATATATATATATATATTATTTGTAAAGGTATTACACGGCAATGTAGGGGGCTCGAGCCGACGGGGAACACAGGGTGGGACGTTTTCCATACCCCGTAGGGGAGGGGCGGAGGAACCCCCGTGACACCCAAATACCAAAGAGCGGGGGTTCCGGAGACCCTCCCGGAGGGGGGAATTAGTCTACCCGTCGTTCCCCGGAAGGCCGATAGACCCCGACTCCTGCCATCGGTGCGGTATTACCCTTGCGGGTATTCTTTTAGTTAAAAAAAAAAGCAAAATTTAACAGAAAGTCTATTTATTTTAACGAGTAACCAATAAAAGGTCTCTAAATAGGCTCTCTAATCATATTTACTATAATTATTAACAATAATTTTTATTTATTTTTTTTTTTACATTTTCCTATGTAAAATTTTACCAGGATTCCAAAAATGTATTCCTTTTCGCTGTAGCTATTGTAGTTTGAGATATAATATTTAAATTTTTTTTTTATTTTTTTTTTTTTTTTTTTTTTTACATTTTTCGCACTAAAATGTTACCAGGATTCCAACAATGTATTCCTTTTCCCTGTTATCATTGTAGTTTTGAGATATGTAGTTGTAGTTTAAACCAATTAATCAACCTATATATATTATATATATATATATATATATATATATAAAATAATGGTATATATATATATATTATATATATATATATATATATATATATATAATATATATATATATATATATATATATATATATATATATATATATATATAATATATATTTTATATATATATATGAGGTTGAAGTCTAGAACGTATGTCGCACAACGAAAAGTTAAAGTAATGAACTAAATATTTTGAGAAATTTAATTTTTTACCTTTTTTTTGTAAAAATAAAAACACGAAAAAAAAGGAAAAAATTAATATTTTTAAAAAAGAGCTTCACTGATTATATATATATATATATATATATAAAGTAATTATATCTTTATAAATATATAATATATTATATAAAATAAATACAAATATATTATAATATAAATATATATATATATATATATAATATATATATATATATATATATATAGAGATATATGGTATAAAAAAAAAAAATATAATAAATAAATATAAATAATAAAAAAAAAAAAATGAGCATCAATATATATATATAATATATATATATGGTGATATTTAGAATAAAAATCACAAACTATCATCGATCCATATTCTCAAAAACTACAATAGTGTACAGGGAAAAGCGAATACATTGTCTGGAAATCCTAGTAAAATTTTATTGCGGAAAAAAAAAAAAAAAAAAAAAAAAAAAAAAAAAAAAAAAAAAAAAAAAAAAAAAAAAAAAAAAAAAAACTACAATAGCTACAGCGAAAAGGAATACATTTTTGGAATCCTTGTAAAATTCTAGTTAGGAAAATGTAAAAAAAAACATAAATAATAAATAAATAAAATAAATATTGGTTATTTTTTTTTTTAAGAGCAGGGGACATAATATATATATATTATTTGTAAAGGTATTACACGGCAATGTAGGGGGCTCGAGCCGACGGGGAACACAGGGGGACGTTTTCCATACCCCGTAGGGGAGGGCGGAGGAACCCCCGCGACACCCAATACCAAAGAGCGGGGGTTCCGGAGACCCTCCCCGGAGGGGGGGAAATAGTCCTACCCCGTAGTTCCCCGGAAGGCCGAGAGACCCCGACTCCTGCCATCGGTGCGGTATACCCTTGGGGTATTCTTTAGTAAAAAAAAAAAAGCAAAATTTAATAGAAAGTCTATTTATTTTAACGAGTAACCAATAAAAGATCTCTAAATAGGCTCTCTAATCATATTACTATAATTATTAACAATAATTTTTTTTATTTTTTTATTTTTTACATTTTCCTATCTAAAATTTTACCAGGATTCCAAAAATGTATTTTCGTTTCGCTGTAGCTATTGTAGTTTTTGAGATATATTTTTTTTTATAATTTTTTAATTTTTTTTTTTTTTTTTTTTCCGCACTAAAATTGGACCAGCATTCCAGCAATGTATTCCTTTTCGCTGTAGCTATTGTAGTTTTTGAGAATATAAGTTTTTTGCTTTATCAAATTTCACCTATTATGCTTTACAAACTTTAGTTACATAAGTCAAATTTAAAAGGAAATAAATTGCCATAGCCTAATTTTTGTTCGCTTAGTGTGAAGTGAAAAAAAAATATATATCAATTCTTTTTACTTTTTTTCATTTTATTTAAAAAAAAAATTTTTCCAAAATAATTCGTATATTTTAAATGATTAGTATCGTTTATCTATTTTTTTTTTTATAGAGATTTATTATTTTATATATATATTTAATTATTATATATATATATATATATATATATATATATATATATATATATATATATATATATATATATATATATATATATATATATATATATATATATATATGTTTAGATATTAATTTATATGAATGTATTATATAATATATATATATATATATAACCCTGTTAATCCTAACGCCTTTCGCTGACTTCAATGAAACTTAACCGAAAATGTAAGAAATATGTTGTCATTAAGAAAGATCGTAATGAAGGCCACCGGCCACCCACAAATACATCTCTAATCAAGTAAAAAAATCCGTTGGAAAGCAACATTTTTTTTCTAAAAAATGTTTTTAATTAGGAAAAAAAAAGTTCAATAACATTCATCAAAACACACAATAATCCATTCCACACGAACATTTTTCTACGGAGTCTCCGCCCTTTTTCCATTCGCTGCATTTTGCCGCGAATATTATTTATTTTACGACCGACAATATTAAAAAGTTTATAAAAAAAATCGTGGCTGTCAATATCCGTGAAAAGCAAATGAAATATTTTAGGGGTGAGTTCTTGATAATTCTCTAGAAACGTAAAAAACGAACATTCGTAATTGAAATAATCTTCGTCTTTCACGCAAAAATGACCCTGAAAGAAATTCGCTTCTCCATATTCATTATCGCGAACGCTATCGTACGACGACTCGTCCAAAACGCTCCTCTTTTCGAAGAAATCCCATAGTTTTATATTCCAACGAATGAGTGAATTTCCACTTTTATCTGCCAAAGACACTATAATGTTACCGCGCAAGCGATTTGAGTTTGTTCCAAATCCGTGACCACAGCTACTGGGATAATTCAAACACAAATTGTTTATATCCGTTAAATAATAGTCAAAATTAAATTCTATTGTCGATGTTGAAGAACGGCGAATAACATCCAACGATTTATGAATTCTGCAAAGTAAAATACTCTCCCAATTAAGGAATACGGTGATCTTTTTTAGATTCGGAGAGACGTCACATATATCTAATAAAGCATCGCTATAATCCATTTTTAGTTCTAACAAATTTTTGAAAACGGGAGAATGTTCATCGCGTAAATATTTGTGGGTAAACATTCGTTGATAATTGTTTCTTCTTATTTCCAAATACGACAAATTAGGGAACGCTTTGCAATCTCCATACTGCATCGAGCTAAAAGAATTAAGAATACTGGCCCAATCTAGTACACTCTGTCCAATATTAAATTTTATAAAACGGAACACGTTTTTAGATAATTATGCCAGTCGAGCGGTGACCTCATATTACGGGCATTTTCACGTGACTTTCGTGCAAAGAACAGGTCGTTTATAAAGTTTAATCAAAAAGTTGATTGACTATCTCCATGTCTTACATTGAGTAATCTGCCACCAGATACTCTAGTTAACGGCCATTCCAATCATAATTACACTAGTCAGTAATTCAGGATTACCGAATTGTTATTATCGAGAATCAAAAATCGATATTATGTTTATCAGTGATCACTTTAATGCCTGGTCTGTGAAACATTTGTAACAAATGTAAAAGAGTATGGCTAAATATATTTAAGTCGAAATTATTTCTGATTAAATATACCGAAGCTGAGCACAAAAAGCATGATAATCCAGCGCGATACGCTTTACTGAGACAAATCAGATAGCAAGAAGTAATAATAATATATCATCTACTGTACGTTTTATCCCAATCACTTTTGTATACGTAAGGCTTTCAAAAATAATATGAATGTAATTAATTTATATCCGCTAACGTGTCTTATACTCATATCTTCATTACTACTTAGAGCCTACCTAAGTCATATTCGAATAAATGTCGACTCGTGAGTGTCTCCTCCCGATATTACAAAGATCTGATATTTATCTCACAGATAGCGATCGATTTTCACAACCACCAATACATATAATTAGAGTTTATAATTTATTTTGGTTGACATGTATTATATATTAGCACGTAGTCGCCTTACTCATAGTGAGCAAAGTCAGGTCACAATAAATATTCGTAAACAATTGTTCTCTCATATATATCATATATAGCCATCAAGTATTTATGGTGTATACGCGATATCATGTAGAATATAATTCATTCCTTTAACGTAAGAGAGGATAACTATCAAAATCTAATTCTAATCATGATCTTTACGCCGGTATTTTTTGAGAAGACTATTGCTCTATCTCTACGAGCGATACGCATAAACAGAAATATTACCATGTCGTTCTAGTGCTGTTGAGTAATGATGATGGTGACTTAACTATGCAAGCCTGATGTATAACCGTATCAGGCTATCAGATGTCTACGATCACTGAGATATTAATATTCGTGCACATATATTTAATCTCAAACGTGCTAGCGTAAGGAGTATATCCCATAATTTCATCGAATGTTGTTATAATCCACAGACAACCGGTTAAATTACTTAAAGGAGGAAATTCCACGAACTTAGGCACATGGACACTGGTCACTTTCCAAGCGGACTCTATCAAGAAAAAGACAGTCACAACATTCCTCTCTGCTGAAATAAACGTTGTTTCATATTCGTCGATTGTTAATCACAATCGATGCGAGAGATGAGAGCAGAAACTTATCCGAGAAGCGAAACTAATATTAAATATTCAATGAGAATTCATTGATAGAGTTATTAGTGAATAGTATGATTATCTGCTTAGGCCGATCTAATTTATCATTTTCAGAGAGAGACTTCAACTTTATGAAGAATAGTCGTCTGATGGCGGAGTAGGTATGTTAAGTAGTGAAGCAGTACCTTATTATATTAATTAAATTTACCTAGAGTAATTCTATTATCACGATTTTGCATAATACAAATGAGATACTACTCGTATGATTTGTCGAGTATTACTTAATTATCGATATGATATCCACTTAAAATTTATATAAATGATTTATATACTGAGATCTAAATGAATAGTAAAATTAAAGTTTGTCTAAATATTATGCATAGAGAACGTAACGTATATTATCATATTTTACCTAAAGAACTATTACCGGCGAGTTATAGTGAGGCGGCTACCTAGAAAACGGCGGACGTGACATCGACTGATATTATTTAATTGATAAAATATAGTATCATTAATGTGAGTTTGAGTGACAGCTGTGAGTCAGAGACACGAGCGCTATGTACTATGCGTTTCCTCATGCCGTAAGTTAGCGAGAAGAAGTGCGTGTACTCGTAACAGGCGATAATATAATTCAATTCCAGTATTCATTATACTTTCCAGGAGAAAATCTTAGAACTCCGCAGAGAGCTTCGCGACCAACTCCTCCATAAACTCTCCACTCTCCTCACTTATAAAGCTTGTCGATCAGCGAACGAGATCGATAGTCAGTCTGTGACATATTACGATGCTAGAAAATTGTTATACACTCGTCCGACTCATCAGAGATTTACTGAGATCATGTACTATCTTTATGCAGGTTAGTTAAATATCTACACACTATAGTACCAATATTACACTCAGACGTATAAATGAGCGAGATCGAGAGAGAGAACTCAATTTGTATTAATAAATCTCTTAAAGACGGTAGATAATCTATACAATAATAATAAACGAGACCCAATACGTCACATATCGGTAGTAAATGGAGCTAAGTTATATTATTTACCATCTTCAAAAAAAAAATGACATTTACATCGTCCGATGATAATCGTCGACGAGCGCGGATGGTTGAAAAGAAGGATCCAAAAACGACGGACGCGGCAGTTATTTTCTTCACGAGTCATAAACGATCCTTTTTCTTCCACTAAGGCAACTCATTTGACTTCTAGGACGTTGATTCTGACGTTATTTGTGAGCTTAAGGAACAACGTTAATAGTACATTCAACTGATTGATTATTTCTGGGAAAAATTACTTATTCCTCGCTATATTTATAGTTGAGAAATAAATAAAAAAAAACATTTACTCGGAAGGTTTGATTAAAAAAATAGTGTTTTGAAATTTTTATTTTTTCATTACGTAAAAAAAATATATATATTTTATTTTCTCGTTTGTTCTTCCTAAACGATGCAAAGATTTTATGTTAATTAATTCTTATTATTATTATTTAATTTATAATATTATTAAAACTATGGCGATCGTTAGTGAGTGCGTGCGTGCGTGAGTGCGTGCGTGCGTGCGGTTGAGCTGAGCACATCGTTGGTTAACATATATATATATATAGTATATATAGATTTTGATATATATATTATATCATATATATAATATATATATATATATATATATAATTAATATATATAATATATTACTAAAATATATATATATATACTATATATATAATTTATATATATATATATATATATAATATATATATAACATCTATATATATATATAACATATTATATACATATATATTATATATATATTTTTCCTTATTTTTATTCATTTTCCTAAAAACACTCAAAGTGGAGCATATATTTTAAACTAGTCGATATGGCTATTCTCAGGAATCAGATTATGGGCGCATTGACTAAGTTTATAGGTTCCTCTTCTCGTTAACTGTGGCCAAGCAAAATAGGAACTCCACCTTTTTTCTTGCTGTTGTTGTTGTTGTTCTTCTACCTTTTTCATAGTGGAAATTGATAGATTGAAATTGCATTTACGTATGACCATTATTATTTTTTTTTTTTAATTTTTAAAATTCACAAAGTAACGTTCCCTTTAGTGCGGTTTTAGTATGCGTTTTGGCACAAATTTGATCTTCTTGTTCCTTTTATTAACAAAGAATTTAGCCCGTAAATTTCCGGTGAAAGATGACATATTGGCAGGCTTATATTTTCAAACCTGTTTGACTTAGCAAGTAAAAATTGTAGTTTATTGTAGTCCTTTCTATTCCCCCTTTGCGTAAGGTAATGGAACAAAAAACCGTTTCCTTTATTATGGGTTTGTGCAAAAAAGTTAAATTGGTTGTTCCCTTTAGAAATTTTTTCCACCAGAAATAAAAAAAAAACAAGGAATTTAGGCCGTAAACTAGCATGCCTCCTTTCAGTAGGTTATAACAAATTGATAGATTAAAATTGCATTTACGTGTGACCATTATTCTTTTTTCTACGAATTTTTAAAATTCACGAAGTAACGTTCCCCTTAGTGCGATTTTATTATGCGTTTTGGCACAAATTTGATCTTCTTGTTCCCTTTATTAACAAAAAATTTAGCCCGGAAATTTCCCGGTGAAAGATACCATATTGACAGGCTTATATTTTCAAACCTGTTTGACCTAACGGGTAATATCCTTTATTATGGGTTTGTTCCAAAAATTTAAATTGGTTGTTCATTTTAGAATTTTTTTTCCACCAGAGATAAAAAAAACACGGAATTTAGGCCGTAAACTAACATGTCTCCTTTCAGTAAGTCATAATTAATTGATTGATTGAAATTGCATTTATGTATGTTATTTTTTTTCTACGAATTTTTAAAATTCACAAGGAGTAACGTCCCATAATTATTATTGCTTAGCGATTATCAGGAATTTTATTATTGTGCACACGATTAATTTTTTCTATATAAAATTATAACACTCTCCTTATTACGCCTCCTATTAATACACAATTGCCAGTTTAACCTTAGTCAATTCCCTTATTGAGAATCTATAAAGAGAATGACTTTGAGCAATAAAAGCCGAAACGTTGCGGATCACTGTGAGGACCAGTGCCTATTAAAGTTAGAACTTACTAACGCGTGTCAACTATGTACACGATCACAAGCGCGTGATTGAATTCAGCCAAAAATTTAAATTGAGCAATTGTGTCGAGACACTTAGAGATAGATGATTTACGCACACAGCTGAAAAGAAAAGCAACACATAAATTTGTCACATATCTAGCTCAAAGTATATGAAAGATAAATTTTAATATTCCGTAAACTCTAAGCATCAGTACACGTTTCATCTACTAGTAAAGGATTCATGACAGCATATTAGCTTAATTGAATAGATTGAAATTGCGATATTACAGTAATTATTACAAATTTTCAAAATAGGCGCATTGAATACCTTATTAGTTGCTAAATTTTGAGTAACCTTTCACTAACCGAGTGTCATTTGAGTCGACTCGATGTTCCCGTTAGATTGCACTTGATTTATATTATCGTAATGCACTTATAGGATGAGCACACAATTTGATAATTATCTTTTTGTATCGCCTTTTAATATATAAACAAAGAATTTACGGCCGAATAAATTTTAGCTCACGAGTGTGAAAAGAGCATATATAAGACAGTGATATATATATAGTATATATACTCATATTTCTAATACTCTTATTATGACCAAGCAAGGTTATCAGGAATGTATTATAAGTTATATTTGTAGTTTATTTTAGTCCTTACTATGTTGTAATATTATGGTCGTGCTACACCCATTTTTCCTAACATCACCTACTACTTAAAAATAGATACCTTATTAATATATTTATAAAACTATATACTTATAATAAATACTAGATTAAGTATACCAGGCCTATTATCGATTATATAATATCTAAGCCACTGACAATTCTGTAATGACGATATGGCGAAACAACGAGGTACAATTGGCATAGATCCCTTTTGACCGAATAATACATAACTTCCTCACATATAGTTTACCAGAGAAAATTTTCGCATTAACCTTCTATCTAAACCTATGCCTATATTGGGTCCTCGGCGCATTCGATCTCTTCCCACACATATGGCAACATGTCGCAGACACCCAGAACTATACTATGTAGTCTGTGTTCAAATTGAACTCTCTTGAGTATATATATTCAAAGACTTGAAGGACTTTATTTCCCTGTTCACTATTACAAATGTGCGAGGGTTACATTAACTTACATAGTTTACAACACTTTCAAACCGAAAACAATAAGAATAATTAATATGAGTATTGTTGTATAGCGGCTACATCTCGATGAGAGTATGTGTCGGACAAATTTTACAGGCAAAATACTCCTCTATATTACCACAACGTCTACACAAATTCACCACAACCCTCTACTTGCATTCTTCTATGAGACAGAATATAAAATCACACAACGTGTTCATAATTCTAAATTGTTGAGAGCGATATTATCACTTACTTTTTTCTCCCACCCCTTTTCTAGACCAAGCGCCCATATATCAAACAAGCTATCTACACTACATTAATCGGACAAATGAAAACAATAATCTTGAATATCGCGAGACAACATTTCTACAATACCTTCATTTAGTCTCACACACTATATCTATCCAAATAAGAGAAAGTAGGCGTCCTCATTCTAGAGCGAAATCATTGTGGACGACGTAAGCGAGAATCACACTCAAACCAAAAGTGCCTTAGTCCATCTTAACATACCTTTCTGCCTCAGAGTTATGTGACACTTCCTTATTGCGAGTGTGCGAGTAAAATATTAGACACAGTGCATAGACGACTAATCAACATATGTCACATCATCTCTCTCTTACTGTATCACGAGTATGTCCCTCCCCATATCTCACACACAACTGGAGATCGAGAGGCAACCTATAAATAGCTTTAATATCTTTGTCTCTCTATCTTTGAGATCCCGCGCGGCAAATAATGCAGCCAGACCGAATGTATATATTCTTTGATCCTCGATCGGAACTAGTGGCCAGGCACACTCTCAAAGGAGCACAAAAATATGTCATTTGAGTGAACACTTGGACCTCTCCGCTTACTCTGTGAGGAGGGCTGATTGCCCATAGCGAGGCGAGAACCTAAGTAAGATATAATATATATACGTCGTCTGATTAACGTAGTAATAAAGTTTATTTAAACACTTAGGGGTGCGAGTATCTAGCATATCTAAGTACATGAGCTAGATCCGATGATCGATATCAGTTTTATACGAAGTACGGATTTATACGGTAATTAAATCCGTAAATAACTAATAAAAGTACGAAGTACTGTATGTGGTTTTAGATCGCCGTGTTGTGTGGGTGTGTGTGGCGCCGGTTGTGTCTGTCGTGTTGTGTAGCTTGTGTGTGTTGTGTGTGTGTGTTGTTGTGTGTGGTGTGTGTGAAAACAAAGAAAACTTATCAGCAGAAACACTGCAAAAACCATCATCAACGACTTCTAGATTATGGGGTATTCCTACTTCCGTAATAATAATAACTATATAGAGAATAATCTAATATCATAGTGAGAAATTTAAATATAGAGTATTTACTAATATTAAACCACAGATTGAGCCTAACAAGTATACTAAAGTAGTATACACAACAAGGGAAAAATAAAACGCGACACTAAGACACACGGTTACATAATCTGTTTCCTTTTTCTGTCCACTCATTTTTCTTGTGTGCGCTCTTCTGTGTGATATCGAATTATTATCTCAAGGGAAATCTTTCTTATCACGTTTCACAGTGTTTTTCTAACTCAGAAATATTCGAGAGGTATGAGCCGGCGTGGAGGATACACAACTAGAGCTAGCTATAATCCACGGATCTCCTCTTATCTATCCGTAGCTCTGTTGTGATGCGGAGGTATATTTCATCTTTCTCTCCATGACCATGGCCTCTCACAGAACTGGGAGAAGAAATAAATAGGAAACTTAGCTCGGTGGGTAAGAGGTACTGATTCTCTCGTCTCTCTCTCCTCTCTCAGCAACTACTCAAAGGTTTATCCGCTAATCGTCCGTGCGCAAAGGGTAGAACTTTCTCTCCGAGACTCCTCTCTCTCTCTCTCTCTCTCTCTCTCTCTCTTCCGAATTCTTCACATCACATCATTTACTACGTCGTTCTCATCTCGTCTACTCAGTAATCCTAATCCTCCTTCACCTCTCCTGTCTTTTGATGCTATACATTGAGATATGTCCTCCGAGTCGATCCCCCGTGAGGTGCTCAAGGCTCTCGTCTCTCTCTCTCTCCTCAAAGTTATCTTAAGTCTAGAACTGCTATCATTTTCTCTCTCTCAATTCCCTTCTTTGCATACTGCATATAAAACTTTCGTCAAATGGACACGTAATAAATTTTATGATAATTTAAATCTACTTATAGAATTCTTTAATTTAAATACATAGTGAGTGGATTAACTATAGTCTGTATATATGTATATAGGAACTACTATCTTCTA
The DNA here is from genome assembly GCA_015478945.1 of Trachelipus rathkii. Classification (NCBI taxonomy): domain Eukaryota; kingdom Metazoa; phylum Arthropoda; class Malacostraca; order Isopoda; family Trachelipodidae; genus Trachelipus; species Trachelipus rathkii. The sequence goes on from JABUQX010032796.1 coordinate 27,018, forward strand.
ATAATGAAAATGAATTATATAAATATGCAATCTATTATTATATTAATTTTTATATATAATACTTTATTATCAATATTTATATATTATTCTATCTATTATAATAAAATAAGAATAAGTTTTCAACTTTACAATATACAATTTAAGTAGTTATTTTTTAAAATATGTAGAGAGAAATGATAATTCATAAAAAAATATTTTTAAAAATAAAAATATACACTCATCGGTGTGGGTGTGGGTGCAGGTGGTCAGGTTGTGTGCTTATAGCGTGCGTGTGGGTAAAGCAATAATTATTGTATGAACACACTATGAAACGTTTAGTGCCATGAGTAAGGTATCGAACAAACTCCTCAAATTGGAGTAAGTAAAAACGACTAGAGAGTCATTTTAGACATACAAGCAGTTGTATCTCTGTGCGAAGAATCGTGTATTGGAAGATGAGATGAGGGGCAAAGAGATAAGATAAAAACAATACTCACTAAGTCAGTTATTCAGTGTGTCTGTGATTATTTAGCAATGTAAACTAATCCCATTAGTATTATCAGGCCATTTCTGATAGATATATTTCTGTATAATAATATTAAATATAAATATAGGATACTATTAATAACTAGTATAAATCAATAAAAGATAACTGTAATAAATAGATAATATATTTGGTTACTACTATTTAATTTTATATATATATATTATAATTATTAAATGTTTATATCAAATTATATAATTATATAATATCTATAATATTATATAATAGTCTATATTATCAAAATTATTTAGTTATATTATTAAGTAGTAATATTATAATATTATATATTTAGATAATACTATATACTAGTATATCAAACAGAAATATATTAAATATTATATATATAAACACAAATAAAAAAAATATTATAATCATATACGATAATAATAATAATATATAATATATATATCTTCTAAATATATATAATATATATATATTTATAATATATAAATATATATATATATATATTAAATATTATATTAATATATAATAATATATACGTATAATTATATATATATATATATTAATATATATATAATTATATACTACTATATATATAATATGTATATATACTTATATATATATATATATATAATTATATACTATATATTATATAGTATATATTATATAGTATAATGCAAGAACGAATAATCCTCTCTGCACAGAGCAAATATCTGGGATGGTTAGAAAAAGTTTCGAAGGAGCCTCATGACACCAACCTCTTTGACTTTACAAGTTAAATAAGAACGCAATGCGGTGATTATTTTATCAAAGGAAAGTAAGCTACGCAGAAAAGGAATCCCTCACAATGAAATATTATATATATTATATACAAAGGAAAGTTTCAGTTGTGTTATTTATTACGTAAGAAATGTAAGAGTAGTATGAGGTGAAGATTTATATGTGAGAGCAGATAGATGAAGGTATATGAGATTTTATAAGCTACTCAATTGATTACTACCTAAGGGCTATGATTCAGTCACCCAATTAACAATACGCAGAAGCTCAATAAGATCAATTACAACAAAGTGACCTTCCTCCCAACCATCATTGTATATTTTAAATAGAGGTAGTAGACTACTATTTAATAATGTAAAGTTAGTATGAGAAGTAGGAGATGTGGATGTCTACAATAAGGAGAGGATGGTAGTGATAAAGTGACTGAATATAATGAAAGCAATTTAATTAATAATCAGTAAAATATATATATAGGGGTAGGGCATGAAACAACTAAGAGTAGTATATGCCTCGGGTTTATAGAGGTAAAGTATATATCAATATTTTAAACATATTTATTATTAAGGGGAGTTAATAACTCTAGTACCTATACCCACTCGCTTATGATTAAACGTATTACCATTGATCGATAAGTACGAAAGTTATATATATGTCTGATATGACCCCAATAGTGAGGGCTCACTGTTAAAATAAATATATACATATGTAATATATAATGTATTATATTACGTACCTATAAAATATGTAATATGTATAATTATTATTATTTTTTAATATACTTATATATATATATATAATATTGTATTTATATAAATATAATATAATATATAATATACATATACTATTAAATATATATATATAATATTATATATATATATATATTAATATATATATTATATAGATATATACTTATATTATATATATATATATATATATATGATATATATATATATATTATATATATATATATTATATTATATATAATATATAATTATAATATATATATATATATATTAATTATATTAAACACTATTAATATATATATATATATAAGTATACTAGAGTTGGTATAATATATATATATATACTATACTATATATATATTATATATATATAATATTATATATATTAATTATTATATATATATATATATATATATATATATAATATATATATATTACATTATATATTAATTAAATTATATATAGTATAATTAAATATATATATATAATATACTATATATATAATAATATAATATATATATAATATATATAATTATATATATAATATATATATATATATATATAAATATTAATATAGTTAATTTTAATATTAATTAATATATATATATATTATATATTATATAATATATATATATAATAATAATATACATATCACTACATATATATATATATATATATATTAATATAATATATTTTATTATATATATATAAGTTATATATAGTATTATATATATAGTATATTAATATAATATATATTTTTTTCTTTTTATTCAATAGTGGCCATATTGAAGTGTGAAATTTGATTTTTAAATCCTTATTTTGAATAATAAAAATAAATTATTTTAAATAAAGAAAATAAAAATTAATTATACATACTACATATGAGTCATTATATTGTTTTAGAATGCACCTAATAAAATGTAATTGGATACTTGTCATAATGACGTAAGAGGTTTTTTATGACTTTGGATATTTTAGACGAATGGCAAAAGCACCAACCCTAATCTCTTGCAACATTTGAGCAATGGAGCAATGAGAAAAAGGTGCAGACCTAAAATACACATTTATTGGAGCCAGACTATGTTTCTGGTCTGACCACATAACTGGCAATTTAAATAATATACATAGTGAGTATAATTAATATAAAAGATCTATAAAAAATATAAATTTCCCTCAGTGATTGCACTAGAGAATCAAAAAGAATAAAGTATTTATTATAAGTAAGCTAAACTTAGTTTTTTATTTATTTTCAAATTATTTAATGTAGGTGGTCCTAGGCCACCATAACCAGACCTGAGAAGTTTAGCAGCATAGGCTAAATAATACAAGAGGCCTTTCAACCCCAGATAAGGAGTGTTATATCATATTGGAGAAACTTCTTTTTCATAAATAGGGTAAGCATCAAAAACTAAGCTCATTCTGTATAGCTGATAGTTTTGACTTTAGTTCTTACCCACCATACTTTTTATGGTAGAAAAATAGAGAAGCTAACCTAAAACCTTTAAATTTAAAGTAAATCATTACTGTAAAGTTGACTATTCAAAATTAAATTAAAAATAAAATTCAGTTTAAAGTAAAAAGTCAAATTTCATATTTTGATATAGGCTACTGAATAGAAAGAGTGAAGAAAACTAGTAATAATAATAATAAAATAATATAATAATATAATAATATAAAATAATTATAATAATAATAATAATAATAATAATAATAATAATAATAATAATAATAATAATAATAATAATAATAATAATAATAATAATAATAATAATAATAATAATAAATAAATAAAATAGGAGCTTATAAGATCCCATCCTTACAGATTGGGTGTCTTGCTCGCTCAAATTCCACTAATACATCAACTGGTTATGGTAATGGTTGTATCACAGAAGAGGAAAGAAGATCAGCTATAAAGAGGATTTTTTTTTATAATAGATTTTAATACCCCTATAAATAGTTGTAAAGTTTTTATAGTAAAAATTTTAAAATCAACTATCTTTGAAAGATCCCTCTTTTTATTCTTTCTTCATATAATTATGCATTCATATATTTTTTCTGTGAATGGCGCAGTCGACAGGATAACTTTCTCTTGAATTTCCTCTACAGCTGATATTCCCTCCTCATTCTGGTGTGTTTGGCCTTAAAAAATATTTGGCCTTGTGAAACCACATAGGCCTATTGAGACAAAAGTTATAGGTATTGAATATAAGAAAAAATAAGACAGTTTGAAGCCACATAGGGCTATCGAGACAAAAAATTAGAAGCCACATAGGCCTATCGAGACTGACAACATATTATAACAAAAAAATATACGGTACATAACTTATGTACTGTATAGTGTATACTATATAGTTATTGACGATTATTAATATTAAGCTTATAAAATATATAAGTTTAAATAATAAATAAAATATATAATATATAATAAAAATAAATAAAAAAAAAATAAAAAAAAAAAATTAATAAAATATATATACTGTATATTTAGTAGGTAGACCTATGTACTGTATAATAATACTGTGTATATTTATTATAAATATTAATAACTATTAAGCATATAAAAACAAAAAGTTATTTTAATATGGATGTAGTGGACCCAAATGTAGAGTTAAAATTTGTTGAAGAAATAATTAGTGATGGGGCAAGCCCAACCTCATTATTTCAACAAGTTTTATCTCTAGTCAAACAAAGAGGGACAAAAAGGGCCATTGTTACAAAATTGATAAATAAGATCACAGCTGATATAGATTTATATACTGATAATGAGTTAAAGGGTCTCATCTTAAATTTAAAAACAAAATTAAAAGAAGTTACAGAGTTGGACAATAAAATAATAAATGTTTACGCTGACTGTCAAGAATTCACATTTGAAAGCGCAGATAAAATTTGTGAAAAAAATGAGTACTATGCCTTTGGCATCTCATCTCTCATAAGCGAACTTGAAAATAAAATAAGCCCTATGCAGAATATTTCTTCTCATAATAATCATATTGAAACTGGTTTCTCTGGTTTAAAAAGACCTGAACTCCAGCTTCCTGAATTTGATGGAAAGCCTGCAGGTAAATTAATAATTAAAAAACTTTTTTTTTTTTTTTTAAGAAATAATGGAAGAGAAAAGTTATAATAAATTGCTAGGATTCATGCTTAATGAAGCAACTTAAAGGTCCAGCTAAAATTTTAATACAAAAAAGCCCTATGGCAGATATGGATTATGATATGGCAAAAAATTTGCTTAAATGTGCCTTCAGTAATAAAACTTTACAACAATATTCAGTTATTGAAAAACTGATAAAACTAAAATTAACTAATAATTTTTATGATTGGGTTAGTGAAGCTAAATTAATAGAAAGTCAAGTAGATAGCTTAAAAATAACTAGTAAAGTGATTTGTCAATACTTTTTGTGGAATAGTTTGCCAGAACAATATCAAACCCAATATATAAACATTACAAATAATACTTATCCAAATTTAGATGAAATTTTAAATAATGCATTTGAAGTTCATAATAGAATTGGGAAGAGTGGGTTAGTAAATACAAAAACAAATGCAAATACATACACTAATAAAACAACATCACAAGTTGAGAAAAAAACAGTAGCTTTAGCTACTAATATTGATGTGAATCAAAAACAAAAAACAAATACTGAAACAACAAAAAGGGTGGGTTGTTCCATTTGTCAAACATTGCAGGAACATCAGATTGTAATGGAATATAAATTGTATAGTGCCCACTTTCAAACACCATGAATCCAAATTACAAAAAAATAAAAGAATTGGAAGGAAATACCAAATGAGGTCATTTAAATCATAAAATTGAAAACTGTAGGTTTAAATTTAATGCTAAATGTAGAAATTGTAACTCATGGCACTCCGCATTTTTATGTATTAAAAAACAAAGTGGACCTAATCCAACACAAAAACCAAAAAACAATAAAAATAAAAATAATGCAGTCAAGCAAACATCCACCAATGTTGTTGAACTAAATGTTACACCTGTAGATAACCATCTATCAGAAACATAGTAAGCAAATTGGTTTATTATATTAAAAGTTCCGTTAAACATGTAACAAGTAGTGCAAATATAACCAACTTGCCTCTACCTTACAACCACAATGGGACTTCGTAATAAATATGAAAACCATAACAACCAACGACCTTGAAGGGTTTGTGTAATGATTCTGGTCAGAAATAAAATTTTAATATCGGCAAGACAGTAGCACAAAAAATTAAATATAAGGTTGTACAATCTGAAATAATGCTTAACTATAAAGGGTTTCAATGAAAGTAAATATTACCAAACTTTGCTATTATAGAATTAATAGTAAAAATAAATAATAAAAATAACAGTATTGTAGCAGCTGTTGTCGTCCCTTCAATACAAACCAGAGTGAATATACCTTCCCCTCAAATTGTAAAAGCATTTGAAGAACATAAAATACCTTTAGCTGATAAACACCTGAGAAATAAGAATAATAGGGAAATCCATATACTATTAGGTGTTCATTTGTCCTTCATACTATTTCGGCAGTCATATCTGTTTTGATAAACAAACAACTGTTCACTGTTATATTACGCTTCTTTAGGAATCTTATTAGCTGGGGATTTAAATAAATTAACAAAAAATTGCCCATTTTGAATATGTGAAGAAATTCTACAGAGCAGGCCGACTTAACTCGGAAAATGTCACAAATTGAGAACATAGATCGCGAATGACTTAGAATGGATTATCTCTATCTCATCTCTAGCCAAAATAATAATACTAGCATAAGAATTAAGGATGATACTAAGTAAATAAGTATTAGAAAGATTTATTAAATTAATGATAGTTTGAAAATGTCCTAAAAAAATTCACAGAGCCTTAACATACGCAACTTATAAACACTTAATTACAAAATACACTTGTAGATATGGATACAGGTCGATTGATCAAATTGAATGTGATAATAAAATGTAATAAAATTTTTGCACAAATAATTTAGTTATTTGACTAATTCTTGTATTGAATCATACTTAAAAATATAAAAAAGAGCCTCTAAAATTAGAAGCGTATAATAATGTCATATTTGACCAACTTAACCAAGGTATCATTCAACCTGTTGAAATAAATACAGTAAAAAATAATAATAAAGTTTCATTTTTAGCTCATAATGCAGTATTTAGAGATCATGTAGAAACGACAAAATGCAGAATTGTATATTTGTCGAACCTATGTGATAAAACTCAACCAACTAATTTATCACATAATAATGTTAGCTTGCCAGGACCTAATTTAAATAATAGATTGGATATTGCATTAACACTACTTAGGTTTAATAAGTATCTGCTGGTATTCGATTTGGAGAGGGCTTTTCACCAGATTAAATTGCCTTGGGAGGATACAGAAAAATTCCATTTTTTGTGGTTCAAAAATATAAAAGAAAATGATTTTAGTGTCGTTTCTTATAAATTAATGCGACTTCCGTTTGGTATTAGATGTAGCCCTTCCATTCTCATGGTAGCACTTTACATAATATTAATATTGCATGTTCATAATTTTGTATAACCTGTCTTATATGGATAAATTAGGTTATTCTTCATCTTCTGAAAGTGAAATTATTCTTGCTTATCATAGGTCTCATGTAATATTTAACAATTATGGGTTTAATTTGCAACAATTTCATAGTAATTCACCAGAGTTTAAAAAATTAAATTATAGTGAGTTAGACAATAATAGTAATGTAGATGAGCCTATAAATAATCACATAAAACTATTAGGGATGATGTGGGATACTCATAATGATACTTTATATAATAAAAATAATGAAATGGATCCTAAAGCAAACACTTTGAGATCTATTTTATCTACTATAAATGGTCTTTTTGATCCACTAAATATTGGGCTTCCTGGGAAGAATAGAGCAAAATTATTTTTACATAAACTACAAAATAATAAAGATATAACTTGGGACAAAAAATTAGATAGTAATTTACTAAAAGGATATAAAAATATTTGCTCACAATATAATAAAAGTAAAAAACCAGAACTAAAAAGATTTATTGGGGATTATGCTTCTTCATATAATATTATAGCATTTACTGATGCTAGTAAAGACATTTATGGTAGTGTCTTATATTTACAAAATGCAGATAGTAGTGAGCTGCATTTTTTGTGTGCAAAAAATAAATTAATTTCAAATAAAAATAATAACAGATCAATTCCAGTTCTAGAGCTATTTGCTGTAAAATTTGGAGCTCAGTGTCTAATAGAAATGCTTGACAATTTAACTAACACTTTCACACCTTTAAAAATAAATAAATTACATTTATATACTGATTCAATGGTAACATTGAATTGGATTATAAATAAAGTTCAAAAATTAAACAAAATAGAAAGAAAAGGGACCATTATAAATAATCAGCTGAATTTTATTGAAACTGCATGTGAAAAACACCCGATAACTTTTCATCATTGTGAAGGATCTCAGAATCCTAGTGATTATGTTACTCGATGTGTTTCATATAAGGTTTTATTAAAAAATTCACTTTATTTAAATGGGCCTATATTAGATATCAAAAATGAAAGGTTAAAAGTCACTGTTCCAAATCCCTTATATAATAATAATACAGATTTTAATATTTATAATATTCAAACTTTTTCTTTTGTACCCTTATTTAAATTAGATAGGTTTTCTTCTTTGAATAAACTATTTAAGGTTTCACACTATGTAAGAAAATTTATTCATAATTTAAAACTTAAAGTACATGAGAAAAACCCCACTTTGTTTTCCAATTGTGACCCTAATGCAATATGCTCATATGAAGAAAGTTGTAATGTCATTTTTAGGCAATATCAACAAGAAAATTTTTCAGAAACATATCAATATTTAATAAACCCAAAAAATAATAAAGAAACAAATTTGGTCACACAACTTAATCTTTTTCTTGATAAAAACAATATAATTAGAGTAAAGAGTAAATTTGCAAACTTAAATGCTGATTTTAATCAAAAAAATCCAATATTGTTGCATAAAAATCATTCACTAACTGATATAATAATTAAAGAATTACATGTAAAAATGAAACATGCAGGTGTATATAAACTTCTAGCTATAATAAGAAAGGAGTTTTATATTCCAACAGCATATTCAGTAGTTAAGAAAAATATAAAAAACTGCATAAAATGTAAATTAATGTATGGCAGAACCATAAAAATTAATCAGAACCATTACAAAGATTATAGAATAAATCCATCTCAAATTCCATTTAGAGAAATATTTCTTGACCACATTGGACCTTTTAATATAAAAATAAATAATGTAGTAGAGAAGATTTACATATTAATTATAACTTGCACATACACTAGAGCTGTAAACCTTGTTCTATGTAAAAATGTAGATAATAAATGCTTTATTTCTGCTTTTCAATTTCATGTGTTTGACTTTGGATTTCCACAACTTATAGTTAGTGACCAGGGAAGTAGTATATTAAGCTCAGTGCAAATTATTAAAGATTTTATTAATGACATAGATGTAAAAAATTATTTAACTCTCCATAACATAAAAGTTTTGGAGTTTTCACCATACCCTGGTAAAGCTAGTTTTCTAGGAGGTTTAGTTGAATCTTTAGTCAAACAGGTGAAAAATATAATATACAGTGCTATAGGAAAAAATATATTAGAGCAGGATGAGTTTTCTTTATTAGTTAGGGAAACAAATATGCTTATAAATAAAAGGCCAGTAGCATTTAAGTCAATATTAAGAAACCCTGAGGTGGATCCAAATATCCCATTTGCAATAACACCGGAGATATTGCTGAAAGGATATGAGGTTCCAGCCATGGTTGTTTCTTCTCATTTATTTCATGATGGTGTAGATCATTCAGATGATCCTGATTGGTCTCCTTGTGAACCTGATCAGGATCAGTTATATTTGACTTTTCAAAAATACAGAAAAGTTAAATCTAATTTGAATGATTTGTACTATGATGAATTCTTAGCAAACTTACAATATCTTGCCACAAATCAGCAAGACAAATATAAAAATAAAAAACACACTTCACTGGGAATTGGAGATATTGTTGCTGTCAAAGAAAAATTTACTAAACCATACTTTTACAGCATGGGAACAGTACAAGAAATAAAAAATAATGATTTAGGAGAAACTGTTTCTGTAAAAATTAAAAAACCTAACCAAGAAATTATAACCCGACACACATCAGATATTATATTATTAATAAAAAAAACATACCAAATTTCATGAAAATCTGCCAGAAACAGTTTCCACCCCTAATGATAAGAACAATGATGCTGACAGTAGAGTAAAAAGGAAAGCTGCAGTTCAATGTAGAGAGCTACATAAAAAACTCATAAATCAAGGGCAACTTTAGTATCTCCAGCAGTGGTTATCAAATGGGTATCTGTGTCTTTCTGTAATAGAGACATTGATATGCATTTGAAATAACAATGTAAAGTAAATTTGTTATCAAATTTACTTTGCATACC
>JABUQX010032797.1:0-5000 GCA_015478945.1 Trachelipus rathkii
AAGAGAGATCTTAAAGATGATGGAGGTTGCGGAATGCGGATCGCGGATGTTTACTCTTTTGAAGTTTGAATTAAAAATTATATATAGTACCGTATATATATATATATATATATATATATATATATATATTAGTAATTTATATATTTATATAATATAATTAATATATAATATATATATATATATATATATATTATATATATATATATATATATATGAGAGAGAGAGAGAGAGAGAGAAGAGAGAGAGAGAGAGAGAGAGAGAGAGAGAGAGAGAGAGAGAGAGAGTATGAGAGAGAGAGAGAGAGAGAGAGAGAGAGAGAGAGAGAGAGAGAGAGAGAGAGAGAGAGAGAGAGAGAGAGAGAGAGAGAGAGAGAGAGAGAGACAGTTTCGTTTGCGGGACATTTCGAAGCATTTACACTTTTAGACGTATTTGAGACACTGAAAATTTTTTATTTGAATCATTTTTATTTGAATTTTAATTATTTTAATTATTTGAATTATTTAATTATTTGCGTATTTTTATTATTTTTATTTTATTTTCTGTTATAACATCTCTCATCCTGAGAATCACAAAGTGAAACTCGAACCGAAAAATCACGTGGCAGACGTCCGTGCTATTATTGTTTATCCTATTTAATATCGAAAATTTTATTCATTTTTATTTGAATTATTTTATTCATTTTTATTTGAATTATTTTAATTATTTTTATTATTTTTAATTATTTTAATTATTTGCGTAACGTAATTATTTTTATTTTTATTTTTGGTATTAGGTTTCGTCCAGCGAACTAACACGTGGCTTTTTTACGATCCAAACATGCGCATGCGCATCTACAAAGCGAGCGAGCGAGAGAGAGAGAGAGAGAGAGAGAGAGAGAGAGAGGAGAAAGAGAGAGAGAGAGAGAGAGAGAGAGAGAGAGAGAGAGAGAGAAGAGGCAGTATATATATATATATATATATATATATATATATATATATATATATATAATAGTATATATATATATATATATATATATATATATTAACCTTGTTGACCATGATGATTTCGCCTTGACCCTTGCGGATATCCACCTTATACCCAAGCCATACACCTAGCCTACAACCTGCACCTAATCTGACCTAACCTAAACATAACCTAACCTAACTAAACTCTAACCTAACCTAAACCTAACCTAAACCTAACCTAACCTACACCTACACCTACACCTAGCGTACACCTAACACCTAGCCTACACACCTATCCTACACGCTGCACCTAGCCTCCCACCCCGCCTTGAGCTGCATCCCAGTAACTGATGCCCTAGCCTTTGGTAGGTAATCTTGCTAACGATGAAGGTCATGTAGGTACTCTGTCCTGTATGGATCTATGCCCTACTTATGTTCTCATGCCGTGGGGAACGACAGCACAACATCAAACACACACACACACACACACACACACGCACACACACATCTACACCACACACTTATACTTATACACACACACACACACATACTTAACACACACACACACACACACACACATTCATTATGACACTTATAGACCGATTCAACTTTTATACACGACATTCACTATGCCATCTTATACACACATTCATATGACAACTTGCATTTACCCTAGACACTTACATTTACACTTATACACAAAGCGGTCACAAACACACACACATCCACATACACCACCCACTTACACTTATATCACACAATTCACTATGACACTTTACACTCAACCATAGACCGCACTTACACTTCATTTACACTTAAGCACACGTATAAACACACGACCAAACCCTTTGGTCCTTCCATGGGTCAATTTTTAGCCATCCTAAATTTTAGCACTATTAACATTTTTATTAAAAACATTTTCGCGAACCTAAAACTTTAACTCATTACAGACCTCTTTTATAATTTTACTTAGTATTTTTAAATTTATAAATTTTTAAAAATGTGCATGTAAGGAAGAAATAAACAACCAGAGTGTCTGATATAAAATCATTTTATTTTACTACAATTGTAAGAAATTTTATTTAAAAACATAAACTTTACAGACCTTAAAGCAGTAAATCAGTAAATCAATAGAGGTGTTATCTAACACCTAGGGGGGGATTAGTATGCTTTTGTTTTACTGTTTTACTGCTTTACTGCATGTTTTCTGCTTAAACTCATGTTTTTAACTGCTTTAACTTAATATTGTTTTACTTGCTTTAAACTCACATATTTATTAACGATTACATCCTTAAAGGCAGTATAATCAGTAAATAATTAGAGATGACCCCAACCTCAACTAAAGGATCAGTATGCCTTTGTTTTACCTTCTTTACTGCTTTAACTTTCTGGCTTTAGCTGCTTTATACTTTCTGCTTTACGCTTTTAACTCATATAACATTACAGTACCTTAAAGCATTCTATCAGAACCTCAATAACTTGTTTCTAACTCCTACTCGATTATCTCTTTTGTTTATCTGCTTTCACTGATTGAACTTTCTGCTTTACTGCTTTAACTTTCTGCTTTACTGCTTTAACTTTCTGCTTTACTGCTTTAACTCATATATGTTTTTACTGTTTTAAACTCATCATATTTATTAACATTATGTTTTTTATTTTGTTTTAATACTTTTTATTTATTTTATTCATTTTATTTATTTTTATTATTATTTTAATTATTCTATTATTTTATATTTTATTTATTATTATACCTTAGTGTTATTTACTCATGCCTATTGTTATTATATTTAGAACACACATTCACTTATGACACTTATACACACATTCACTATGACCCTTATACACACATATTCACTATGACACTTTCATTTACCCATAGACACTTACATTTACAGCTTATACACATGCGGTCATCACACATACACACACAACACACACACACACACATACATACAGATTTACTTACACTCACAAACAGATTTACTTACACAACGCAGATTTACTTACCCTCACACAGATTTACTTACACTAACACACAGATTTACCGTTGTATTCTCTTTACACACACAACACACACACACACGACACAGCACAGATTTACTTACAGCTCCACACAGATTTACTTACCCACGCAGATTTACTTACACAGACATAACGTTAATTTATTTAAAACATTTTGTTTTAATTAAGCACGTACATTTATATTACTCATTCAAATATAGCTAAAATTATTTCAAAGTTTCTTAAAACTTCTATGATAAATCAATCAATCATTATCCTTGAACAAAGAATTTATTATTAACTGTAAAATTTTTTTGTTTATATTTTTATATTTATCTATTTTTTAAAATAACTTTTACTAAAATTTATGAAATTTTATTAAAAACATATATTTTTACGTACCTTAAAGCAATAAATCCAGGTAAATCAGTTAAGACCAGCCCCTAGCACCCCTCTACATCAAGCTATGCCACGTTTGTTCCTATTGACTTACTGCTTTACATCATCTTTAGCTATGTAATAAGTATTAAAAATAACAAATTAAGTTCTTCTCTGCTAACATAACATGTGTATTTTATTTAAATCATTCTAAGTTTTATTTAAAAATAACCATTATTCACTTACATTTATATTAGTCCACTCGAAGTTAACTAAAAATATTTCAAACTTTTTTCAAATAATTCCGATTTTCTTTATTATTATTATTATTATCTATGTAAATTGACAATCCATCACGAGAAAACACAACAACCCACACTCCTTACAGATTACGAAAACTGACCTCTCTCTGGTAAAATGTGTTGAAATAACTACTTGTAGGCCTAAATTTAGGATAATGCCTTTTGTATGCTCCGGGGCGATTTAAACTTCTAATTCCCAGTCAATAATATATTTCAAACTGACGCTTTTTCTGTAGAAATGTGGTGGCAATAACTAACGTTAGGCCTAAATTTAGGATAAAGCCTTTTTGTAGACGGGCTAATTTAATCCCTAATACCAGGTCAAAAGGTAATTCCAGTATAGACAAGAATTCATTGTTTATCTATTATTTTTTATAAATTATTTCAAACTGAACATGCTGGCATCGTAAGATCCTTTAAGCAAGGTAAGAAGGAATAATGTTTTCCTTACTTTGTGAATTTGGTCGGAGTAGTTTTCCCATATTCATAAGCTAACCACCAGGGTTCAGCATGAGCCCCACCACAAAGGCAGCCAACCCCGCACCCGCTGGTGCGTCCCGCCGCGTCTTCGCCCGCCGCGTGCGCCCGCCGGCGCAATATTTCCGCGTTCCCGCCCGCCGCGGGCGCCCGCAGGCGCAATATTCCGCGTACTCGCTCCGCCGGCGTGCGCCCGGCAGGCAGCAATATCTCCGCCGCGAATGAAAATATATATATATATATATATATATATATATATATATATATATATATATATTATATATATATATTATATATAATATATATATATATATATAAATATAATATATAATATTATATATATATATATATATCATATAATATATATATATATATATATTATATATATATATTTATATTGTGTGTGTGGGTGTGAGTGGTAAAGTGTCTAAGTGGGCGAACGTAAGTGTTATTGTGTATCGTGCGTATGTGGTGAATAAGAGATATAAGTGTATGTGTGTATATACAGTTGTAAGTGTAAGGTGTCTATGGTAAAGTGTAACTGCTTATATTAGATTGAATCCTCAATATAGGTGGTATCAAAGATGACGCCATCAAAAGATGAGTCATCAAAGAGACACCAAAGCTGAAGGTACCAAAGCTAAGTTATTAAAGTTGAGGCATCAAAGTTGAGGCATCAAAAGCTGAGGGATCAAAGTTGAGGCATCAAAAGCTGAGGCATCAAAGTTGAGGCATCAAAAACTGAGGCATCAATAGTTGAGGCAATCAAAGCTGAGGCATCCAAAAGTTTGAAGGCATCAAAATATCGGAGTGGGTTGGGTGCGTAATGTGTAATTTGTGTATGTGTGTGTGTGTGTGTGTGTGTGTGTGTGTGTGGTGTGTGTGTGTGTGTCGTATG
>JABUQX010032797.1:12500-17500 GCA_015478945.1 Trachelipus rathkii
GACTTGAAAATAAAAATTAATATATAAAAATTATTATTTATTTTAACGAGTAACGCATAAAAGGTCCTTAATAGGCTTTCTCCGTCATATTACTATAATTATTTACAATAATTTTTTTTTTTTTTTTTTTTTTTTTTTTTTTTTTTATAACTTTTCCTAACTAAAATTTTACCAGGATTTCAAAAATGTATTCCTTTTCCTTGTAGCTATTGTAGTTTTTTGAGATATGGATTGAGATATTTGTGGTTTTAAACCAAATTTCACCAAAATTCAATGTGTGAAGCTACTCTTATCAACATTTAAATACTTTCCCCCAAATTTATTCACTTTTTCCTATTACTAGTTTTCTTCTTATATTTATTTATTTATTTATTTATTTATTTATTTATTTATTTATTATTATTATTATTTTATTATTATTATTATTATTATTATTATTATTATTATTATTATTATTATTATTATTATTATTATTATTATTATTATTATTATTATTATTATTATTATTATTGAATCTTATGAGTTTCATGGCGCAGATAAATATGTTTTTTTTTTTACTTTTTTTTTCATATATTGTTAGTATATGTTACTAGCAATTAATTAAGATGCTGATGAGAAAGATACGAAATTTGGAAATATTAAAAATTTAATAAAAAAGTAAGCAAAAACGCTCATCTTGCATGTGAAAGAAAACGGGATTGAACTTTAGGTACTTTGTGCAGTCATTTCACTTTCTCTCCGAATTAAACATATTCGGACGTTTTTTTGCTTAGAAATAAATGTAAAAATTGTGAAGCTTTAAAAATGTATAACGTGTTCTATATAGTATATATATAGTATAATATATATATATATATAATAAATTATATATATAATATATATATATATATATATATATAGTATATATATATATAGTATATATAATATATATATATATATATATAGTATATATTATATATATATTATATATATAATAATAATAATAATAAATTGATATTAATGATAATTTTTATATATTTTTTATTTTTCATCCGGGGTGGGGCCTTTGGCCTCCCCTCTATATCTATTGCTATACGAATGTTTATTAACTCAGCACCGCACCGGCTCCAGCACCGGGAGCCCGGTACTGACTCCGATCCTCTGAATCTCTGATCCTTCTCAGACTCCTCCTTCCTCATTCTCTTCCTTCCTCCTTTCCTCCTTTTCTTTCTTCTTCTTTTCTTCCTCTGTTTTGCATTCCATGCATTTCTTCTTCTATTTTCTTTAGTCTAATGCTTACGCATAGGTAGGATTTTTTTAAAAATAAAAATACTCCCAAAAATTATAATAACATTTGAAATAAACGAAGAATAGAAATAAAAGAACTTAACAAAATCAAATTCATAATTAATAATATAATAATAATAATAATAATAATAATAATAATAATAATATAATAAAATAATAATAATAATATAATAAATAATAATAATAATAATAATAATAATAATGAATAAAAGTCTACAAAAAATTTCAAAAAAAAGCAAATATTTAAACTGAACTAAAAAGAACACGTTATAAGTATTTTTGAAGCTTTGAATTATTTAAATGTAATTCTGTCAAATAACTCATTCGAAAGTATTGATATAAATGAAAAAATGAAAAGAATGCACGAAATACCTAAGGGCCACGGGATTTTAGTGTTAATGGGTGAAAGAATTTAAGGTGACGTAAAAAATAGTTTGAGTAAAAAACGTTCCGTATTTTTTTCTCACATATAGTTTCTGTGTATACATAACAAAACATAAAACTGCAACCTAACCTATATTGTTCGATGATGCAGCGAAACTCAACCTAACCTATATGGATCGATGATGCATTAAATTTCGACCTAACCTACCTGGATATATTTTGCCGCCGTAACAGATTTTCTCTTGTTTTCGGGCAAGATTTTAGCACTACAGAAAATATCCCGAGACGTCGCACGTCACTCTGTCTCGGGCGCTGCCATACGCACGATGCATAAAAATAAATAATTTGATCCTGCTCATCAGCATTCAAATTTATTGTTAGTATCATATAATAACAATATATGAAAAAAAAAGTTAAAAAAAACATATTTATCTGCGCCATGAAACTCATACGGACATTATTATTATTATTATTATTATTATTATATTATTATTATTATTATTATTATTATTTATTATTATTTTATTATTATTATTATTATTATTATTATTATTATTATTATTATTGTAAACTTTGCATATAATCAAAATTTCGCGCATTATTTTTATACTTTTTTCAAAAATAATAATTTGGATAACTTAAAATTTTAAATAACCACTATTTAGTTCATTATATAAAAGTTTTATTTTATTTTTAAGACGTATTTATATTTATCTTTATTTTTAATTTTAAATTGTTTAAATTTTTAACAAACACTGCTCTTTCATATATTTATTTATTTATTTTTATTTTTCGTTAATAATACCCTCAAACCTAATTTCTTTCCCTATCTCACATTTTCGTTAAATTTTTTTTCCACTAACATGATCTTTTTCCCGTTTTTTTTTGGTCAAACTATATAACTGACTCGCCAGATATTTCGAAAACTACGATATGTACAAGAAAATCAATAATATATTTGGAATCAGCGTATGAAAATTAGTATTTGAATGTTGAAAAAAAATTAAAATGAAAAAAAAATATACCTCTAACAGATTTGATTTTGCTTTTGAAGTATTTCCATGAAATTTAAAAATATATTTCTTCATTTATTTTTTTTCTTCCAGACATATACTTGCGTTGCGTATGTGTTAATGAATTGGATTTAACGTTGCGAAGTTCTTGATTCGAATCGTAGAGTAAAACATTCTAGAAAAGTTAGGTTCATACGTTAAAGGCTTAAATCTATGGAATGTAGACTAAAAAAAATCATATAAAATTTTATATTTTTTTATCATTTCTATTTTTTATTATATGCCTTTCAGATTTGAATAAACTTTTTTTTTAAAAAAAAAATTTAAAAAAATCTCATTAATTAAAGTTGTTAGATTTAGCAAAAAATAGCTAAAAATGCAGGCGTCGTTATAATAAATAAGTAATATAATATTATTATTATTATTATTGCACATACACTTTTGTCCCGCTTGAGCGGGGTAGTGGTGCGTACAGCCTCCTCATTCACACGCCCCTCCTCATCTCGCCTCACCTGGCACATCCTCCCCCGCTCCTCTTATCTCTTCGCCAACACCTCTACCCTCTTCCTTCCCCCATCCCTCCTCTCCAAGTCATCTCTTTATTCCATCATCCACCTCCTTCTTGGTCTCCCCCTTCCTCTCCTTCCTATCCCCTCCGCCTCCCAAACTCTTCTAACCACTCTCTGCTCCTCCATTCTCACTAAATGCCCATTACCATCTTAATCATTCCCTTTCTCATCCTCTTCCCACAGACCATCCTCCAATCACACTCTCCCTCACCACCTATTCCTAATCCTCTCCCTTCTGCTAAAGAGGAAGAGGGTGTGTGGACCAAGTGTTCACAACTAAAGGATGCTGTGGAGAAAAGGATGTGAGAAGAAGGGGAAAGTTATGGGATGTTTTTAGATTTACGAAAGGCATTATGATAGAGTGCATAGGGGTGCACTGTGTGAGGGTGTTGGAAGGACAATGGGGTGGGGGGTAATTTAGGGAAAGGTATTAGGGCTTTTTATAGGAATAGTAGAGATGTGTGTGAGAGTGTTAGGAGGGGAGAGTGAGATGTTTGGGACGGTGTGTGGATTGAGGCAGGGGTGTGTAATGTCGCCGTGGCTATTCAATTTGTTTATGGAGAGTGTTTGCAGAGGAATGGTGAGGGAGGGGAGGGGGTGGAATTGATGAATGGGAATGATAGAAGGGAAGTGAACATGATACTGTTTGCGGACGATACTGCCCTAGTGGCGAAGAACGCGGAAGGGCTGAAGTATTTGGTGAGGGAGTTTGAGAGAGTGTGTGGACAAAAGGGGCTAAAAATAAATCCAGGCAAGAGTAAAGTGTTAGTGTTTGAGGAGGAGGAAAGTGAGGAGGGGGAGGGGTTGGAGGTTAGAGTAGGGGGGGTAGTATTGGAAGAAGTAAAGATTTTTAATATTTAGGGATGGAGTTTGGGGTAAGGGGGGAGGGATGAAGGAGAGATAGAACATAGAATAGGTGAAGGAATGAGGGCTTTGAGTGGTCTGAGAGGATTGTGGAAAGGGGGGGATCTATCACGGAAAGTTAAGATAAGTATGTTTGAAAAAATCTGTGTACCAGCGGTGTTGTATGGGTGTGAAACGTGGGGGTTGAATGCTAGGTCCAGGAAAAAGTTGGAAGTATTTGAGATGAAGGGGTTTGAGTAGCGGTTTGTGGAGTAATATATAATATTATATTATATATATAAATATATATAATATATAATATATATATATATATATATATATATATATAATATATATATAATATATATAGTATATAATATATAATACATTTATATATATATATATTATATTATATATATATATATAATATATATATATATATATATATAATATATATATATATATATATATATATATATATATAATTATATATATATATATAATATATATATTATAATATATAATATAAATAATATATATATATAATATAAATATATAAATATTAATATAATATATATATAATATATATATTAATATATATATATATATATAATAATATATATATCTAATATATATATATATATATATATATATATATATATATATATATATATATATATATATATATTATATATATATAAGTGTGGTTAATTTTATTATTTGTATCATTTTTAATTTCATTTTCTACATTTTTATATTAAACACCCATTTTTTTTTGGGGGGGGGGGCGCCTGAAGCTAGTTGCCATGGTCGAAAGGGAAAATTGATGCGACAGGTTCAAATCGGTTGACCTTTGTAAAAATAAAAAAAAAACTGTTAGTATCAAATTGAAGTTGACGAACCC
>JABUQX010032797.1:30000-32500 GCA_015478945.1 Trachelipus rathkii
CACACAAAACCAAATCATCCGCATATAATAGGTAGGGCACCCCTCCAGTCACCTCCATTCTCCATCATTCTAACACCATTTCTTGTCACCCCATCTCTAATTCTTTCATAACCCCATCATATACAATACAAATTGAAAACCAAGGGGACATAACACATCCCTGCCTCACTCCGCTATTAATATTAAACCAATCACTTTTGACACCATTTATTCTTACACACGCTTCCCTATCGTCATACATACTTTCGATTCCATTCAGAAGCCTACCACCAACACCTTATAATACTAATACCTTGCATAGAGCTCTCCCACCTATTAAATCCCATATCATACGCCTGTTGCAAATCATAAAACCTAATACAATTTATTTTTCTTCTCCTAACTTCCTTCATAACCCATTTGCTTCAATGTAAAGATTGATCCACACATCCTCTACCACCTCCTAAACGCATCTTGTTCTTCCCAATTAGGTCCCTTCAGTCACTCCAGACGCAATTCTTTCGACTAAAATACCAGCATATATCTTCCCTACAACACTCGATAAACTAATTCCCCTATATTTCCTGCAGTTCCCCTTATCTCCCTTACCCTTATATAAGGGTACTTTTACTGCTCTCCTCCAATCCCTCGGAACTATACCCTCCATAAACGCTTTATTACACAACTTTAAGATCCAATCAGTCACCACCTCACCTCCGTTCTTGATCATTTCACCAGTAATTTCATCTATACCTGCAGATTTACCATTCTTCAACTTTCTCACTCTACCCATTACCTCCTCCTTGCTAATGACCTCATCCCCAAAATACCTATTCCTTCTTGCACCATCAAACTCACACACATTCACTTTCATCTCTTCATTACTGTTAATATTATACAAATTTTCGAAGTGTTCTTTCCACACTCACCTCACATCTATTTCATCAGTGACAAAAGCACCATCCTATTCATTATTCTAAGCAGGTTCCCCTTATTCTCATTCTTAACTTTTCGCGCTTCCTTCCAGAAGGAGCTTACTATTTCCCTTGTAAGTAGTCATCTCGTCCTCCTTCCAAACTGTTCATTTACCTCTTCTTTTCTTCTATTTACATATGCACCTTTTAGCATTTCTTTTTTCCTTCTTATATATTTTCAAACATTGGCTTTTAGTACATTCAACCAAGCTTCGTTTTTACTTTTAACCGCTGGCATCACCTCTTCATTCCATTCCACCACTCGTGTTAAACATTCTTTACTTATACTTAGCACATCCACATACTTCCTTTCATGCTAAGCAATTGCTTTCCTTTATTTGCACCGCACCAGATTTGTTCAGTTTAAACTTGTTCACATTCCAACTGATTTCGCTTGCGCGCTCTTAGATACTTTCGTTATTACCTTGTTTACTTAACTTCTCAACTCTTAATTTTACCCACTTCCTTCCGTATACCTTCCTCTCCATCCAAGCCCCCACCTATTTAATTTTACATAGAACAACATAATGATCCGATAATCCCCTTCTAATCCTCACCTCATGTTTTAACATCGCAACATACTTCAACATCTCCTTCTTCACCAACACAAAATCAATGCCACTTTTCAATTCAATACCATCTCTATACCATCTCTACCTACACCCACTCTGGTATACTTATGGATACTCTTGTGATTAAAGAACAGTATTCTTCCCCACATTACCTCTCTTCTCAACAGAATCTATCACCTTCGCTAACATAACTCATTTTCTCTCCCGACACCCCTAAAACCACCTTGTTATACCCATCCCTTTTCTGAAATCATCCATCCAACCATTTTAGGTCCCAACACAATCAATCTGAAGCTCCTCCTCACCGCCATCCAAACATCATTCAAGATTAATCCCAGAAAATGTACTTCTCTCAACATTTCGCTCAGATGGGACCTACGTCACAACGCAACATACCTTGATCTTTTCAAACTTAAATTTAACCCTTAGAATTCTAGGACTCAAACACACAAAGTCTACTATAGCTCTGTAACCACAAGTCACTCATGCAAAATTGCAACTCCCTTCCTTTCTATACCCTCTTATTTTTTCCACACTAGCAACACACACACTTTCACACCACACCACTCATTTTCACCGTTTCCTTTCATATTTGTTTCAGTCACAGCGAGCAGATCAAATTTGCCCTTTCTAAATAAATCCATCACCTCTGCTCCTCTTCTCATCAAAAATTTATTCCTCTGAACATTTCCAGTACCCATACGAATTGCCATACCAAGTTTTGGCCGAAAGATAGAAGGCCGTTTGCGGCGATCCATGACCTTCTCCGAGGCATGCATTATCATTCATGGCAAAAATATAAGTGGTAGTGGGCAGCCACACCCAACTTACCACGTGCTCTTAGCTCGACCTCTTAAAGACACTCAGGACAATACGATGTGGGCAATTTCTTTCTCCCCACACATAGGGATATAAAGTATAGGGTTGTCTGTAAAATGTTGTCTAGAAGAGGGGTGAGGACGTTAAGTGTGTATA
>JABUQX010032797.1:55000-57500 GCA_015478945.1 Trachelipus rathkii
AGCGTACTGAGTTCGGGATGGTATCAACTATTCCGTTGATTCTTATTGCAAAAAAGCAACACACTCAGGACACTGCCCTGCGGCACCCCCTCGTTCATTACGAAATGCTTCGATAGTGTGGTTTCACAACTGACTTGAAACGAACGATCCGACAATAATAACTTAAGTAAGAAGGGAAGTTACCCTGAGTTCCAAGAATTGTTTGATTGGCGAACCCTTTTTAGCAAGAGGGAGCCAGGTTCCCCAGTGCAAACGGGTTACTTTTTGTTTTAAGAAGTATGTAGCTCGTTATACAGGCGAGTACGAATATCTGGTCTAGGATGATCCACTCTTGGACGACGATCGCGACCATTAAGAGTGTTTTGTTGTTTTCCCGGGAAACCGAAGCAGGTCGTTTCCTGAAGTTATAATTTAACTCAGAGATTACACATGGACGTTTGCCAACTACCCCAGACTCTGAACAGGTCCCCCAAAATGGATAGATATTCCTCTGGGATCGGCATAAACCTCTACCTGGTGAATATCATGAGAGAGCGTCGTGTAAGGTGGTGAACGACTAGTGATCCTGCGGACCATGGTAGGGGAGTTGTGAAGACAATTGTCCTGAACAATTGAAATTACCACGCCAGGTGACCCGTTATCCAGTACGAAAGTCTGAATAGAGGAAAGCCAAAGTGGAAAAATTTCTGGACACAACTCGCGGGAGGGTGTGCAATGTTAGAGACAATCGCAAAGGCATTGTTCGTTGCTGTAGCATAAGAAAGAGGAAGATAAGACAGCTTCTCCTTTGCACGGTGGGTTGCTTCACGATGGCCATAGTTATCAAGGGCGCACTGCTCAAGTATTTCCTTCTCCAAGGTGAAGAAGGGGCAGTGGACATAGGGGGTTGGGTTAGGACAACAAGGAGGGTGTTTTTCACGGCTGGGATGGAGAGATTTTCCACATGTTGAACATATGGTCTGGGGAGACCGACAATATTTCTGGGGGTGACCAAATTTATTGCACTTGAAACATCTTTTCGGGAAGGGAACATAGGTCCGAATAGTAGTGCATAGTAAATCCAAGTTTTACTTTGGTTAGAGGGAAAGGCACAGAGAAGGTACGTAGGAGTCAAAGGTTCGTCTTTGAGGGGTTCTCCTTACGTGAGGGAACCGATAAACGTCGGTGATTGGCAGTTGCGTCTCTGTAAATGTGCGAGAATATCATCCGAAGTATCTGAACAGAACTCCAGCGCATATATGGTTCCCTTTGACGTGTTACGAACATCGTCAGGTTTAGAAACTATAGGAACCTCCCCCAGATGTGATAGGTAAGCAAATACTTTGCGTTGAGTTCTAGAGGCAGCACGGACCAGGACGGATTCCGTTCCTCATTAGCGTTGCCTGTGGCTCAGTTATCTGAAGATGAGCTTCTAAAGCATCACTAAGGATGAGCTGCCCTTATAGCAGTCAGTGGACGTGATGATGTCGAATGTAAATGAAATAAAGCGGGTAGGAAGTAAGACTTGGAACCCCTGGAGGGGGGTCTGACAAAGCGATCGTTAAGTTTGGTTATTCTGACGTTTAGGAATGAGGCCCTGTTGACGCCGGGGCTCTTGGGATGGCTGATGTGAGTTTGAGTGATTAGGTTGTGCTGAGAGGCCAGAACGGCATCTGGTGTCTAGATGGGGTAATCTAGAAATGGATTCGTTATTTAAGACTATTGGTTGGGGTGGAGGAGTACCAACCATTTCATCAATAAGGGCATCAAAGCCATTATTGATCTCTTGTCTAGAATTAGTCAGGAAAGGGTCGAGTTGAGGTCCCGATAAAGGGTGAATTCCGCCTAACTTAAGGCATTTTTGTTTCTATTTTTACCCATAAAGTTTATTCTTTTTAGACTTCTGCTGCGCAATAAATAAACATAAATACAGTAACACAAATGATGAATATAAACATTATATATCCCGGGAGTTTAACCGCTGAAATCTAGCCAAGAACACGTCCAGAGTATAATACGTCCCTCCCAGAAACTCCACCCCATAGGGTGGGCCATGGTTGTGGCCTCGAAAAAGCCCCTCCGAACTCTGCGTCCAGTTCCGAAGATGAAAAGATAATAGCTGTGTACCACACAGATAAGACGCGAAGCCCAAGATTATACACTCAAGTGAGGAACAGCTTCCTCAGTGGTTAGTCCAAAGTTCGGGTTCCAAACAGTAGGCGGACCGCAGAAAGGAGAGAACATCCGGTTTTTGACTTGTACTTTCACCCACGGGGGAAGGAGAGCAATATGAGCATAAGATACACACAGAGAAAACAGCTCGAAAGCCACCAGGATGCAGGTGGAAACTGGGGATACTCACATAAGGAATTCCAGGAATACGTAGGGGGAAAATAGATGTGAAGGGAGACAAACTGGGGAAGGGCCGAGTAATAAGATCGGGAGACAAAGTAATAATAATAATAATAATAATAATAATAATAATAATAATAATAATAATAATAATAATAATAATAATAAT
>JABUQX010032797.1:75000-76352 GCA_015478945.1 Trachelipus rathkii
GTTTGAATTTTTAACCCAGTTACTATTGCTGTATATTTTATCAAATTTTTTAATCAAACCAATTACCTTTTTTCTAATGATAAGGTTTTTCTTGTTGTGTGCATTATTCAATTGCTGGGTAAATTCATTCAAGGAGTTAGGATTTTCCAAATACCAGCGAGACTGAAATAATTTAAATGCCCTGAAACACTTTTTAAATGCGAATTTAATTTCTATTTTTACCTTCGTGATTCTATTTATTAGTAATTGTTTACAAATCCAGGGAAATGGTTCCGAATCATCCATGTAAACACTTTTATTTAACAATGATTTTGGGATAATTAAGTTGTTAAGACACTTCTTTAAAAAACGTAATTGTTCCTTTTTGATGTTAGCTGTGATCATACTTTTCTGGTAAAAACGTAACTTGTTTCTAAGTGTGTAAGAAATTTGAACCATTTTTAATATCGGGCAATATAATATTTATTTGGCATAAAATAGATTTCCAACTCTACAATTCATATATTTATCTGATAAATGCCCTTGTATAATTACACACTTTCTTAAAATTTAAACTTTATTGTTTTAACATATAAAATTTATAGGTAGTACTATTAGTATTTTAAAGAAGTGTCTTAACAACTTAATTATCCCAAAATCATTGTTAAATAAAAGTGTTTACATGGATGATTCGGAACCATTTCCCTGGATTTGTAAACAATTACTAATAAATAGAATCACGAAGGTAAAAATAGAAATTAAATTCGCATTTAAAAAGTGTTTCAGGGCATTTAAATTATTCCAGTCTCGCTGGTATTTGGAAAATCCTAACTCCTTGAATGAATTTACCCAGCAATTGAATAATGCACACAACAAGAAAAACCTTATCATTAGAAAAAAGGTAATTGGTTTGATTAAAAAATTTGATAAAATATACAGCAATAGTAACTGGGTTAAAAATTCAAACACGCAGAAAATTATCAACCTATCAAACTATATACTAAAACCTGACGAGAAAATACTTCTAGGTTATGGCTTGTCATTTTCCATCGATAAATCTGAATCAATAAATCAATTTTTAGTTGACTTTGAAACATGGAGCAAGCGGGATAAGGAACAATCATGCAATAATAGTTTACTTAAAGGTTTGATATTGTCATCTACACTTCAAAATACAAATTTTCGTAAATTTCCTATGAAGTTCTACGCAGCCTTAAATTCTCTTACCAATAACAAGGATATTGTCATAACACGGTCAGATAAGGGAAATAATATTGTCATATTAAACTACGTAGATTATAATAGTAAATGCAATGCACTCTTAGCAGATGTTGATACCTACGAGAAACTAACGAAAGACCCTCTGAAGATCT
>JABUQX010032798.1:5000-25662 GCA_015478945.1 Trachelipus rathkii
TTGGGGATTTACATTCGAAAGGGACATTTCCCTCTGAATGCCAGAAGTTGCTCGTCAATTGTTAGATTTTCGCTGGGAGTGTACATTTTTTCACAGTTGTCTATGAAAATATCCCAAATTGTTCTTATTGCCGCAAATGGGTGTTTTCTTCCTATCATCTCTTGTGGCGGGGTTAACAAACCGCAATCAAGAAATTAAGAAGCTTAAGCGATCTGTCTGATCATTGCGAACGGTACACCTTGATTCCCAGTTTTGTGGTTATAAACATTTCTCCGGTGGAACAGACTGGTGTGCCTCGATGCGTACTGAAAAGGCAATATCCCAATTACACAATGTTACAATAGAAAAATGTTTTGTTCTGATTTTTCTTTTGTTTTTTATTCCGTTTTTTTATGTTGCAGATTCCAAATATGTTTTTAGTTTTTTCTCTGACAATCGGACTGTTTTTGGTGTTAGACGGCAGGACGTATTATTGGCATCCGCATTTTGTATGGTGGTTACCATTTAGCGAAAAAAATTTTTTTTTGGTTTCTTCTGGATTGCTTTGATTGTTTTTATTCAAGTTTCTTATGCAGATTCAAATATCGATTTTAGTTTTTTCTCTTAGCATCGAACCGTTTTTGCTGTTACCGACGGTCAGAAGTATTGTTATTGGCATCTCTTTTGTATGTGGTAACCGTTCCAAAAAAAAAAAAAAAAAAAAAAGGTTCTTCTGATTTTTTTATTGTTTTTTATTCAGTTTTTTATGCAGATTCCATAATATGTTTTAGTTTTTCTCTAGTATTTACCATTTTGTGTTACGCCGGCAGGAAGTATTTATTGGAATCTCATGTGGTTTATCCGTTCCAAAAAAAAATTTTTTTTGTTTCTTCTGATTTTTTTATTTGTTCTTATTCAGTTTTTTTTATGGCAGATTCAAAATATGTTTTTAGTTTTCTTAGCATCGACCGTTTTGTGTTACGATGGCAGGAAGTATTTTAACCACAATCAAATGAGAAAGATTGCCAATAAATACTTTCTCTGCGTCGTAACGCACAACGGTTGATGCTAGAAGAAAATAAACATATTTGGAATCTGCATAAAAACTGAATAAAAACAAAGAAAAAAATCGGAAGAGAAGAAAAAAAATTTTTTTTGGTACGGTAACCACCATAAAAATGAGATGCCAATAATTACTTCCTGCCGTCGTAACACAAAAACGGTCGATGCTAGAGAAAACTAAAAACATATTTGGAATCTGCATGGAAAAACTGAATAAAAAACAATAAAAAAATCAGAAGAAACAAAAAAAAAATCTTTTTTTGTAACATTGTGTTATGCTCTGACCTCAGCTGCTTCGGTTGATGTCACAGACATTGTTTGGCGTTTATAACGTTTGGCCATTATTTCAATTTTTTTATTTGTCCACTCTACGATCTCCTTTATTATTTTATCATCAAAAATCAAGTTGAAACACTTTTCTGCCATGTCTGCAGTTTGTGCTTGCGGTATTGGCCTTTCAGTGAAACGTATAATATTATATGATGGCGTTCGAGATGCTGGGGGATTACATGGCCGACAATGCCACTTGAAGTCATCCTTTGCTGTTATGCTTATATCTTCGAAGTAGACAACAGAACTCAGAGTAGGTACGGACCGAAATGGACCTCGACTACCAACTGCAGAACCAGCAGCAGGGTCTGAAGAAGTTGTAGCAGCAGAACCAGCAGCAGGGTCCGAAGTAGCAGCAGAACCACCAGCAGGGTCCGAAGAAGTAGCAACAGGGTCAGAAGAAGTAAACCTCTATTCCGATGTTTCTGTCTTTCATCATGGGGTATACCGCTTTCATAACTAATTCATATTTTTCCATTTTTCGCATAATCTCTTCCCCACTTCCTACCCTTCTGTTAAAACATCCTCCGAGATAATTGCAGGTATTACCGCCTTCCCTCTGTCTCTCACATTATTATCTCACCCTCCTCATTTCCTCCGGTTACTGTTATATCTCTGTCTTCTGTAATGTCAATCTCATCTTCCTCCAACTCCTCCGCAAACAACTGCACCACCTCTCGAATCGCCTCCTCTCTCTCGCTCCAACATGCCAGATCGTCCGCATATGCCATTATGTCCCCTTCAAATTCTCCCAGTATCTCTTTCACTTTCCTTATCACCACGTCTAAATATAATATAAAACAGCAGTGGTGAAAACACTTCCCTGCTTCATTCCTGTTTTTTCCTCAAACATTATCGGTTCTCCGCACTCAGTTAACGAGTGAACATTACGCTGCATTTGTCATAACTACTTTCTATGCCTTCTTTAATCTAACCTTCACTCCATAATTCTCTATAGCTCTCCAGAGCTTTTTCCTTGGCACCGAATCGAAATGCTTTTGCAGATCGATGTAAGGCTTACAAAGAATCTCTTGCCCATATTAGCATCTCTCCAAGACCATTTCTCAGTGTGAATAGAAGGTCCGTTCGTTCTCTTCACTTCTTATACCGTTATGTCTTCTCCGAGTCTCGGCTTTACCTTCTCTCTCAACCTCCTCTCCAATATTCTTTCGTATATCTTTCGTCAGACGGTCACAGTGAGATACCCCTATAATTTATCTAAGCTTCCAGCATTCCTTACCTTTATATTTCGGTATTATTATTGCTTTGCCGCACCTTTCCGGCACCTTTCCTCTCTCCAACACTTGTTCATCAAACTGATTGATTCTCTTTCAGTTTCCTCTCCTCCTCCAAACAACTTCACAGCACTCATCTATTTCGCTGTGAGCTTTACCCTTCTCACTCTTTTTTTATTGCTTCTTCATCACTCCTCCACCGTATCTCTCCGCCTTCATCCTCCTCTTCCTCCTCCTCATCTTGATCTGCAAGCTTCTTCCTCTTGTCTCTCTGTATTCTACATTTAGCAGATATTCATAGTATTCGGTCCATCTATCATTTTTTTTTCCGGTCTCATAAGAATCTCTCCGTTCTTAATCTTTTATAATTCTAATTACCACTTTTTGGTTTTTCTAATCGCCTTCGCCATCTTAATAGCTTTTCTTCCTATGCTACATCTCTCGCTTATTTCTCCTGCATTCTCTCTGCTCCATCTTTTTTGCTCCTCCCTTTATTCTCTCTGCAATTCCTTGGCACTGTACAATTCCTCCCTTGCTGCCGCTGTTTCCTTCTTTTCAGCCACATCTCTTCTGTCTGTTTTTTTCTTAATTGCTTTTTTCACTCTCTTCGTTCATCCATGTGTGTCTCTTCCTAGTACCTCCTACCCCTCTTTTACCAAGAGTTTTCTCTGCCACTTCCCTGATAACAGTCTGCAATTCTTCATTTTCTTCTCCTTTCTTAAGGGTTCTGCATTTTCCCGTAAATAATTTCGTTCGTTTCTTTGTTCTGCCAACTTCTCCACTCTGATCACTGCCCTCTTCTGCTCATTTACTCTTCCCTCCCCTCTTATCTTCATATCCGCCACCAACAGTCTATGATTCGCATCCAAGGACACTCCCGGGATCACCTTTACATTCTTTATCATCTTTTATCGAGAACCTATATTGTAGTCTATCACCGATATCTTTGATCGAATTGTTCTGTTACCTGATTCCATCTATAAATGTAAAGATATGCGGCTCCCTATGTTTTAGATCGTTTTCTCTACACAAAATCGATCAACGCTTCTCCTCCATGTTTCTTGTCTCTCTCCAAATGGTCCCAACTACTCTCTCTATTCTCTTCTCTTTCCCACTCAAGCGTTGAAATCCTCCCATCGATACGCAACCTCTCCTCTCCTCCATCCCACCTCTTCTTCCATCAATTCCATAAATCTAAGTTTTTTCATCCTCTGAGTGCCCCTGTTGTGGCTGCATATACCTGGAATTTAAATATTCTATACTTTATACGGCCTATCTTCAACACGCACATCATCAACCTCTCATTTTATAATTTTTTATTCTCTGTATACTGGTGACAGTCTTGGTCCCACTATAATTCCGACACCATGCTTTCTTATTCTTCTTCTCACTCACTATACATCAAACAATCCTTCTTCGCAATCTCTTTACCTCTTCACATACTTATTCTCATCTCCGCCAATTCCCCAACATCATCTATCTTCCTCTCTTCATGATATCTATTATCTCCTCCTCTTTTTCTCCATAGGTTTCCAACATTTATCTGTGGACACCTATAATTCGTGAAAGTAGTTTTCCTGTTCCTAGTCCGTAATCTCGCAGAAGTTGTCCGTCTAAATTCGTCCGGCTCGAGGCTCGCGCTCTGAAGTTCTGCAAGCAGTTATTTCGGGAGTGGCTTTGCTAGGTCTATCCCTTCCCTAGCATATCTCCATTAGCCGAGGACACCTCCTGGTGTCCTCGTTGCCCGGTGTGCACGACGGGGACGCGGAATTTTCAAAATAACCTTTCACTATATATAAATATACTATATATATATATATATATAATATATATATATATATAATATATAATATTTATTATATATTATAATATATGTATATATATATATTAATATTATAACTATTATATATATATTATATATATATATTATATATTTATATATATATATGTATATATATATATAATATATATATAATTATATATATTATATATATATATATTATATATATAATATTTATATATATATATCTTATATATATATAATATATATATATATATATTCTATATATACATATAATATTATAATATATTAATATATATATAATTATTTTATTATTTATTGGTACAACACTTTGTCCCGCTTGAGCGGGGTAGTGGTGCGTACAGCCTCCCTCATTCACACCCCCCTCATCTTACGCCTCATCCCACTCCTACACCCCTGCTACCTCGCCAACATCTACCTTTCTCCCCCATCCTCCTCCTCCCAACATCTCCTTTATTCATCCATCCACCTCCTTCTTGTCTCCCCTTCACTCTCCTTCCTATCCTCCGCCTCCAAACTCTTCTTACATCTTATGCTCTTCCCAAATTCTCACTCAAATGCCCATCCATCTTTAACATTCCTCTTCTCGCTGCTCACCAGACATTCTTCAATGCACAAGCTCTCCTCACCACACTATTCTAACCTCTCCTTCTGCTAACCCAAACCGCTCTCACCCCTTCATCTCAAATACTTCCAATTTCTTCCTGGACCTGGCATTCAACCCCACGTTACAACCCATACATCACCGGCTGGTTACAACAGATTTTTTCAAACATACTTATCTAAACTTTTTGTGACAGATCCCCCCTTTTCCATATCTTCTCTCAGACACTCAAAGCTCATTCCTTCCACCTATTCTATGTTTCTATCCTCCTTTATACCATCCCGCCCTTACCTCAACTCCATCCCTACTATCTAAAAATCTATTACTTCTTCCAAATACTACCCCTACTCTAAACCTCTACTCTCTCCCTCTCTCTTTCTTCCTCCTCAAACACTAACACTTTACTCTTACCTTGATTTATTTTAAGCCCCTTTTGTCCACACATTCTCCAAACTCCCTCCACCAAATACCTCAGCCCTCAGCGTTCTTCGCCATTTTTTTTAGGGCAGTATCATCCGAAACAGTACATGTTCACTCCTTCTATTCATTCCTTTCTCAATTCACCCCCCTCCTAACTCACCATTCTCTACATACCTCTCCATAAACAAATTGAATAGCACGGCGACATTACACACCCCTGCCTCAATCATCTCACCACCCCAAACATCTCACTCTCCCCTCCTAACACTCTCACACACCTTCTACTATTCCTATAAAAGGCCGATACCTTTCCCTAAATTACCCCCACCCCATTTTCCTCCAACACCCTCCACATTTCACCCCTCTTCACTCTATTATATGCTTTCTCTAAATCTACAACATCCATACACTTTCCCTTTCCTGTCTATACTTTTTCTCCACAAGCATCTTTAGTGTGGACACTTGGTCCACACACCCCTCTTCCCTCCCTGAATCCTCCTTGTTCTTCCCCATTCTCCCTCCGTTAAAACCTCTTACTCTTCAATCACTGTTTTTCGTACACTTATCCTACAACAGCTTAGAAGGCCAATACCTCTATAATTTCACATTCCATCCTACTCCCTTTCCCCTTATACAGGGGAACCAAACAACCATCCATCCAATCCTGTGGTACCTCCCACTCCTCCAACATATGTTAAATAACCTATGCATCCATTCCTCCACCCCTATAAACTCTTCTGCACAATTTGCCATTCCTCACACCATCCAGACCTGCGGACTTCCCTTTTTTTTCCTTTATTCACGGCCCTAATTATTTCCTCATTTGTATTTCATCCTCACCCTCCCTCCACTACCATTTCCCCTCCTCACCTCTTGCATATCTTCCACTCCTACCCACCCCCTTCTTTTATAGCACTAAATACTCACCCAAACTCTTTCCTCACCTAACCTCTCTCTACCCCCATCTTCTCGCCTTAATCCTCTCCCCAACCCTCTCCTTCTTCTTCTTTTTTTATTACCTCTTTCCAAACATCTTGCTCCCCAATTCAAAATTTTCCGTCACTTTCTCTACAACCGAAATCTCTTTGCTCTTTCTCTTCGCCTCTCCACCGCCTCTTTGTTCCACTCTACCCTTCTATATTCTCCCAGTATCTTCTCCCCTACTTCCAGACATTTCACATATAGCCTCTTTTCCTTTTCACCACCTTCCTTCCTCTCTCACCCACCATTCACTCCTTTCTTCTTGCTTGCCCCACTTTTTTACTCACAATACCTTTTAGCTTCCACATACTGCCTCTCTAACACTCTTCACTCCCTTCCACCTCCCCAACTCCATCCCTCTCACTTTCTCCAAATTGAGTCCTCCAACCTCTCAAACTCTCTTACACCCTATCTCCTCCAATTTTTCCACCTTTATCACTTCCTCTCTCCTCTTTTCTCCCCTTTTCCTAACCGTCACATCTCCCCACCCTTATCCTGGCATTACAAATAGTGATCAGATATGCCCCCCCCCCGCCCCTCTAAATACATTTAACATCTAATAATCTAACCTCTATCCCTCCCATTACACACACAATACATCAGTATCGCTTCCCCCCGTTTTATCTTACTCTTCCATGTAACTATGAATTACTCATTTTTTTAACACCAAGTATTCCCTACTATCATTCTTCTTTCGACACATAACTCTATCAGGCTTTCTCCATTATCATTCCCCTCCTCCCATCCCCAAGAGGACCTATTATTCTTCCCACCCCCTTCCTTCCCACTCCTGCATTCAAAACTCCCAATAGACAATTTTTTTCATTTACCCCGAAAACTTCCCACACCATTCAAGCTTCTTCCCAAAATCTTCCTCTCGTCTCCTCTCTGCTCCATTCACTGGTGCATTGCACATATATAAGACCCACATTTCCCCCCAGAATTTCACTTTTACCACACATTATCCTAGAACTAACCTGTCTACACACCCTCACCTTGTCCCACATCTCTTCCCTCATAACTATTCCTACCCTTTCCCTCGCCCTCACTCTCTCCTCACGCCCGATACATACCTTTGTATTTCCGAATCTATCTCCCTGTTTCCTTCAACTTCGTTTACTGTTATTCCTACAATCCAACCCTTTTTTTCTCACACATCAACCCATCTTCCTCTCTTTTCAAATCCTCATTTAACCTCTCACATTTCATCCCCCCTAATACCACTCTCCTCCCCATCTTCCTACTTTCTATATATAACTCAACAGGCTGTACGCTTTAACGACAGCCCCCCCCTAGGTACTTCCAACTCCTAGGTTTACCACCTCCGCTCACCAACCCACAATAACAATAACCGAAGTACGCTTAAAACATATAAAACACTATAAAAGTTAAAACCCACTATCAGTTTAATATCTATTCCCCATCCCTCTTCCTCTCCCCTTCCCTCCTTCCCACATCCCTTTCTTTTCTTTTAATTCCCGTTAAACTTAATTATCCGTTAAAAACCTTTATTTACTTATTTATTTATTTTAAAATTCTTTTTTAAGGGACAACATACGATATATAAATTTTCATAAATAATACCTTACAATGCAAACGATTTAAAGTACTATGACAAACATAAACCAAAATATATCTTACTATACCTACCAACGCTCTATGGATCGAAGGAACTGAGATTTACAGTTATAATATAATTGTCTATTAACGGTATTAACACCAGGAATAACTGGATTCTTACTCACAATGAACCCAGATTGTGAGCAAAATAACTAGCTTCAAAGCGGCCTATTTTTCATATATATAGCAGAGAGAATAAATATTTTATTTTAATACTACAAAATTGCTCAAAACAACAATAAATTTACGAAAAGTGTCTACATATAATTATGAATATATATAAATATGACTTAAATAGTAATCTTATTTTTCAATATAATAAATAAAATACTCAGACAACGAAATTAATAATGAATATGGGATTCTATTCCTCAGAACGTGCGAGGCCACGTGGTGCACAATACTGACGTCATCAGCGACTATGGTAACTAAGCCAATCGGAAACAAGCATATATTCCACTGTATAATATCCCACTTGAACGATTTATTAATATCAAATGGATAATGCCTATATTATATTAATAGAAAAGAATATAATATAATATTTAATATAAATTATTTACTAAAGACAAGTAAATATAATTTGCACTTATAGTCTTTTCTGTATTACCAAAATACCTGATACATAAGCCTTACATACGATTTTTCATAAATACGCATTTAAAAATTTTCCTCATAAAAGCATTTTATTCTGTAGAAATCTGTATGCAAAAATGTAAAAATGGAGACGAAATTCACAAAGATGATGAATCTTTAGCCATTAATGGAAGTAGAACAACTTGTAGAATTTTTCAATCGGTCGTCATTCGATCTCAATCGAAGAGAAAACTTTCCCATCCAATAGAACTCTACGTTATTACAAGTAGAATAATTATTACAATATAGCCTACAGAATTTTCCGAAGCTACTTAGACAAAATTTTCTGTAGCCACAATCAACCAAAATGTCCTCAATCACGCTTGAACAAAATATGTCCTGGATGAGGCTTTAGACAAAATTCTTATCTATAAATCACCGTTTGCCAAAATTTTTATCAGTATATATATACTTTCCAAATTAATATTTCTTCTTAGATAAGTATTCAGCAGATTACAATAATTACTTTAACAAGCAATGTTAGAGATTGTCTTGTTTTGTTATTGCAAAGAGCATTATAATATTATATTATATATAATATATATACTATAATATAATATTATTATATAGTATATATATAATATGTTATTAAGATATTATATATATTATATATATACTATATAATACTATATAATATTAAATTATATATGCTATATATATTATTATATATATATATATATTGCAAAAAAAATTTTGAGTCACAAAATTTTGACCATTTTTCATCCCCAGTAGAAGGTATTTTTTTTGTTCTGATCAAGACTTTTTAAATTTCTTTGATTTTTCCTACATCAACTTGAGTATTTCATCATCATACTTTTTAATAAAAAAATTTTATTTAAATAAGAAAAAAAAAAAAAAAATTATTTTCCCATTTTTCTCAAATGGTAATCTAAAGTGTTTCAAAACTCCCTTCTTTAATACCTAAGGTTTTAATAAAATAGGATATAAAACAAGGTTTTTTAATAACATTTAATAAAAAAAATTTAAAAACTTGGTATTTTTAGTAATTTTTCGAAATATGGGGGGAATACACAGCCTTACCGAGTTTAGTGTTACATTAGAAAAAAAGGGTTAGTGTACAAGGGATATATATACATATATATATTAATATATATATATATTATATAATATATATATATATATAATTATATTTATATATATGTATATATTATAAGCTAGTTATTTGATTTATTACGTATATATTTAATTATATTTATTATCTATATATATATATATAATAAATAAATATAATATATAATATATATAATAAATTAATATTAATGATATATATTATACTAATATATATAATATATTATATATATAGTATATATAATATATATATATATTATAGTATATATATTATATATATAGTATACTAATATATATTTATATAACAATGAATATAACTATATCTTATTTCCCATAACACAGCTAAAAACTAATGCATATATCTGGGAGAGGCGATGGCGGAAGGAATATCTTGCACGACTCTTTTCGTTTAGAATAATCTTTAGAAAAGGATCTTCTGCATCATTTTCGCTGGATATCGTGGGAAGAAAGAAAAGTAACTTTTGTTGTTTACGTGAAGTTTATCGGTGTGCTATGAAAACCTGGCTAATACAGTGCTAATATTTTTCATTTCGGAATAACGAAAATTGCTTCGAAGAAATTATTTACAAATACTTTGACTTCTGAGGATTTTTTGAAACAACGAAAGGCAAATCCGTGAAAAACTACAAGTTTTTTAAGAAAACCTACCTAAGAAACTTGCTGAAACTTTAAGGTAAGAGTCTTTCACAAATTCTCTTTTTTCCTCGGATAACATTTTACAAGTTTAGCTGTTTTTTAATTATTATTGATCTTTTTCTCTAAAATTATGACATTCATTGAGACTTTTTTTCTAAATTTTTTTCATACATTCATTATTAAATACAAACTACAAAAAATAAAAGATTTCGAAAGCACAAATATGATACTTACTGCAAACCAAAATAGGGTTAAATAATTTACGTTTTTTTAAAATCTTAATACATTGAAAAACTTTTTTCTTATTTTCTGTTTAAAATAGATTTTTAAAACCGTGGTTATTTCGTATTTTGAATTGGGAATTGGAAAAGTTTACTCCGATCGATATATGCTGAAAGGAAATGGCAATTTATACACATTTCATATTTGGAAGTTTATATCAAATTTAATCTTTACTGTTAGACGGTCTTACATTTGTTAGAATTTTCATTCTAGTTGGACCTGATAGTCTTAGAATTGTTAGAATTTTACATTCCTTTGCCATATTGTAAGACTTTCTTCATTCTTTTGCCATAAGATAGTGTACCAAATGTTAGAATTTTCTTAACATTAACCATTCTTAAAATTGTTAGACTTTTCATTCTATTAACATAAGAATTTCTAACCAATTATAGAATTTTCATTTCTTTTGCGAACTCAAATTTATTTTGAACTAGAATTTAAAACATTTTTTGGCTTTCTAACTTTGAGAAAAAAAAAGTTAGAATTTTTTTTGAATTTCCAACTCTGAAAAAAAATTAGAATTTTCTAACTCTGGGAAAAGGGTTACATTTATTTAGGTTTCTGACTTTCAAAAGGAAATTTGATTTTTTTTTGTTTATCCATTCTAACTTTGGTGTGAATTTGAATAACTTTACCTAAATTTAACCGATTTAAATCGGGTTTTCAGTAACGGGTTCCTGGACTCGAAACATATTTCATTTTGTGCTACTTTAGGTAGTAGTTACCTTTCAAAGGTTAAGTAGTAATGTCCATAACTTAAGGTTGGTGATTTTTTTCGGTATTTAAGGGTTTATAGTATATATTTTGGGTTAATTTTTAACATTGATATATTTACACGTAAAATGGCTTCTGATGACATTGCCTCTGCCTCTGAACTTTTTAATGCTTTGGAGGAGACAATTCAGTCTGACATTGGTCTGGTGGACTGAAATGTCTCTAATGGGAAACAGCGTATTTTTGCTTCTGTAAAAGAGGAAATATCTCCCTTAAGAATAGCAAGAGGTGTAATTAAGCGGAAAGTAACATTGTTATTGAAGCCTATTCTTAATGCTGAGTTGAGTGACTTAAATGTCTCACCAGCATTGGAGAAGGTGTCCTTAAAGCTTCAGGAGATTCGAAGCCATGATGCTGATATTGAGGCAAAAAAATGCCCATCGGGAATCCTGAAGTATGATCAGAATATTTTAAATGAAGAGGTGATTAAAACTTCATATTATCACATACAGATAATGATAGTTAACAGTGTCACTCCCACTTCACATGACATAGTTCAACCTTCTCCAAATTCTCTTCATTCTCAAAGGGGGGGACTTTATTACACGTGGGGAGTTGAACTCCATACTTAAAAATTTTACACAACAACACGAGCTAAAATTACCTGCTCTTAAGTGCAAAACATTTTTGGGTGAGGGGGATCGTTTCTTTTTTAGGTCTTTCATTTTATCGTTTGAAAACGTTTTTGGCTTCAGGAAAGACAACAAGTGCAACAAAATTGCAGTATCTTAAATCTCACCTCTCAAGTTATGCACTAAAAGATGTTGAACACCTCGCCAATGTAGATGAAAATTATTCTGTGGCTATGGAAATATTGACGGATCTGTACATTGAAAACCCTATTATTATAGATTCTCTGTTCCATAAGATAAACGCGGCTCCTATCTTAGATGGAAAAAAATTAGACAACGTTCGCTCTTTCATTTCAGAAGTAAGAGCCTACCTTCACGAACTTAAAGAGTTCGATTTAGATTTTTTGGCTGAAAATTCGGCCGGTAATAGATTGATAAGTCATCTCATAGTCGATAAATTGCCTTCCAATTTTATTCGTGAACTTACCTCATAACTCAAGAAGAGTATCCATCTGTTAATATAATTTTCTCTCATTATAACAATGTCTTGAAATCACTTGAGAAAACGAAGGCTAAATTTTCGTCCTCCGGATTTAATAAAAATCCATCTCGTTCCTATTCTTCCACAACAAAAAAATCTTTTTCGTAAAACACTTCTTCCAAATCTACTGAAATTTTGAAAAAAATCCTTCTATTAAGTAAAATAATTCACTCAAGAAGGATGAGTGTGTGTCTGCATCTACTGTTGCGACTCCGTACAAACTATGTCAGGGAAATCACTTCATGACTTCTTGTACCGTCTTCACCACTCCTAAAAATAGGAGAGAGCAATGTATATAGCTGGGTTTGTGAGCTAATTGTTCCAGTTAAAAACATGCAGCCAGCTGCTGTCCTGCTAAAAAATATGGTTTAAGTTCGTCCCTGTGGACTTTGTAGAAAGAGCGCTCACATAACAGCTCTCAGCCCTTCTGGAGCAAAGGCCAAAATGAAGAGTAATAATCGTGCAGACGCTTCTGAACAACCATCTACATCTTCAGCATCTCAGGACTATTCTGATGCTGACGACACAATCAGGAACTTCCTGTGCATTAATCCTGGAAATTCCTCTTCTAATCATATTTTACCAACTCTTTCCTTGAAAGTGAGGAAAGATGAATAAACAGAAACTATCAGAGTTCTTCTAGACCTTGGATCACAGCGCTCTTATTTTAATAACACTTTCTAAAGTAGGAGTCAGTTTTGAAACTCTTCCTTATATAACAACACTGTTAAAACTTTCTTTGGGGAACAGTTTAGGTCTATGCACTCTATAGATATAGAACTTAATGTTTGTGGTCAACAGTTTATAAAGGTGCCGGTTTTGATAGATCCTGAACTGGATGTGAGTTTTGACTTGAAGGGTCTTATGGGGGCCATTCATAATATCTTTTGGAATGGACACAACGTAGCAGATCAATTTTATATTGGTAAACATACTAATAGTGTTGATAATATTGATGGACTCTTAGGCATTGATGTGCTCTACCTTTTCAAACATTTATGTACTATTCCTTGTTTAAGGGTAAGGCTTTAGAGACATGCCATGGAATAATTCCTTTTGGACCTGTTAGGTCATTTTTAACTCCGTCTCAAGAATCCATCATTTTCAGTAGTGACTCTGATCCTAGGATTGATAATACTAACGATATTTGACAAAAGGACAACAAAACTTTGTCCTCGTCTCTTCTCAACAAAATATTCGTGAAAACACCAAATCACATCGTAAATCTTATTTTAGAGCCAACACCCACTTATTTTGATCCTTTTTTATATACCCATAAGAATACTGATCTAGATTTGGGTCTTGAGCACCTGTATAAATTAGAATCTCTTGGCATCAAAGAAGAATCAGATCAAGGGTCTATCGATGACATATTCATCCGAAAACTTCATGAAGGAATAGAATTTAGAGAGGGTAAGTACCATATAGAACTTCCATGGTACAAAGATATTTTAGAGGATGTCCCATCTAATCATCAAGTGGCACTTGCAACTTTTCATCGCGTTAAGAAACGGCTTGACAGTTAAGGCCTCACTTCCGCCTATGGAGAGGTCTTTCAGCAGTATTTGAGAGAAAGAATCATAGAGACTGTACAGGTGTCTCCTAAAGATTTTAATAAATATATCTGGATTCCTCATCGTCCGGTCATCAAAACAGCTTCTCAAATTACAACAAAAATTTTCTGACATCTCAAAAGCCTTTCTTCAAATTCGCCTCAAACTGGAAGAGGATAGAAATAAATTCTGTTTTTTTGTGGACTAAAGGTGGAGTGATACAAACCTATCTTTATGCCACAATCATATTTGGTTTATCAGTAAGCCCTTATGTACTAGGGGCGGTTATTAAACATCATGCGCAAAAGTATCCTCTTGACCTATGTACATCTATTCTTATGAATAATTTATATGTTGATAATCTGATTTATACAAATTCATCTTTAGATGTTCTGACAGACATCTATCATCAAGCTAACACTCGTATGAGTGAAGGAGGCCTCAATTTGGCATCGTGGAACTCCAATCATCCTGATCTCAGAGATTTATTTTCATATGAGAATAAGCTCTCCACTCATCAGTGTGCTGAAGGAAGAGTGCTAGGATATT
Source organism: Trachelipus rathkii (assembly GCA_015478945.1). NCBI lineage: Eukaryota > Metazoa > Arthropoda > Malacostraca > Isopoda > Trachelipodidae > Trachelipus > Trachelipus rathkii. The sequence continues at coordinate 19,707 of JABUQX010032798.1, forward strand.
TATTAATTATGTCAGGCGATTCGATTAAGGTAATTGAGTTTACTCATGTAATTGTTAATTCCAAGAGTCAGTTGTTATCGGAAATCTCTAAGATTTTTAATCCCCTCTCTCTCTTTTTCTGCCGGTAACTATCCGAGGTCGTTAACTGATGAGGAAGACATGGGAGAAGGAGATGAACTTAGATGATGAAATCGAACTTGATATAAAGAAATCATGGGAGAAGCTCCGTCAGGACTTATCTTCTCTTAAGGAAGTTTCGTTCCCATGATCTTGTTTCGAATCCCTTGACTCCAATTTAACTTTGAATATATTCTGCGACGCCAGAACGCAATGTTATGATTTTTCCGTTTATGTTTCCTCCGACATGAATGACCAGAGCCCTCTTAACCACTAGGCAAATAGGCCAATGACTAGGGCGGCCCTAGGTACTAGAACGCGGCAGACAACGACAGCAAAAAAAAAAAAAAAAAAAAAAAAAAAAAAAAAAAAAAAAAAAAAAAAAAAAAATATATATATATATATATATATATATATATATATATATATATATATATATATATATATATATATATATATATATATATATATATATATAATATATCATATACCTCTTTCTCTACTATATATATATGTAACCTTATATATATATATATATATATATATATATATACTATATTCTATATATATATATATTACAGTTGTCACCACCACTCTGGGCAAAGCTCTATTCAAGGAGGGGTGTTGCACTCCTCAAGTTCACACTTAACGCAAATTACGCAGATGAGCACAGGCAGGCTTTGAAGTGGGGAGATTAAATTCAGCAAGGAAACACAGAAGATGGAAGAGAATTCCACACAGAGGAGAGGTGGCGAAAGAAGGAAGCACGGCAGCGAACTAGCCAGGAGTTACCAATATCCACACAAAGTCGTGCGCAGACACAGCACCCCTAGTGTTACGGGGGCGTCGTAAAGTTGATGGTACGCGAGTGACAAGTTTCCTCGAGCACCTGCCCGCTGCGGTACATATAGAAAGAGATAAAGCACCAACATCCCCTCGCAAAGATAGAGGTCAAAGAAGTGGAAAGTGGAACAGTTTATAAGTCTTTTGGCTTTTGACTCGACCCTGTCAAAAGCCGAGGTGAGACCAGAGCCCCCCAGATATGAGGCAGTACTCCATACAAGGGGTGGATGAGGCCCTTGTATAGCTGGAGCCGCAACTGAGAAGAGGAAAAAGTCTCTAGTCTAGCAGAACTCCCAGTTTCTTTGAGGCAGCCCCAGCAACCGTTTTGATGTGAGGTTTCCAAAACATTTTTTGTTTATGTTAAGACCAAGGATGTTTATATTGTCCTTAGGAAAGACAGAAGGGCCGTCGAAAGAGATAGGAAAGTTGGAAGGTGTTTTAGAGTTAGATTTATAGAAGTTGGATTTTTAAAAATTAGAATTTCACAAGGTTGAGGCGACCCCACCTGAATTCTATCCAGATCAGCAGAATAGAATCGGAAAGATTAGACGAGAGGCAATTCTAGAAGTAAAAGGGAGCAGAATTGAAATAAGTTAAAAAATGTCTTGGACGTGTGCGCCCCTTCCAACACTGAGGAAAGTGTTAGTTTTGAGACATAGATAATATAGTTGAACGAGGGGCGGGGTCAGCACGGAGGCATATTCCCTCAAAATTCGGGGAGGAACGCCATCCGGTCCACCACCTTCCTAACGTTCATAGATTTCAATTTTAGGAGTCCATGCACCCGATCAAATGTAATCACAGGCAAGGCATAGGACACCTGAGGGAGAAGGAGGAGGGGGAGAGGGGGAGGAGGGGGGAGATGCCAGAATTTGCCAGGGTTGAGTTAGAGGAAAATATAGGAGACCAAAGAGATTGGCCTTTTCAGTTGGAGGGTAGCAACAGAACCGTCAGATCCCGAATAGAGGAGGAAAGGCAGATTTAGAAGTTATAGAGATGTTTTGGCAAGATGCCAGAAAGATTTTCAGTAGGAGAACCTAGGAGGTTAGCGCCCTTTCGTTTGTTGAAAGCCTGCTTTGCTTGACGAAGAGTATCCCTGCAACGATTTCTAGCTGAATGAAAATTAGCAAGAGTGATAGGAGAACGAGAATTTTTCCATTCCCGATACGCACTGTCTCTAGCCTGAATGGCCAGAGAACAAGCACGATCGAACCATGGATTATGAAGAGAGAAAGATTTAGTCGAAGAAGGAATGAACCTGCTCATCCCATCAATGATTACAGTTCCCCCTTATCGGCAGAAACCGAAGCGTCATCAAGTCAAAACAGTCATTCCGATTATAGTTAGTGTAGAAGCGACACAAGGCCAATTAATCGGCCCGATTAAAGTGCCAGAAAAAGCTCAAAGGGCAGGATGGATCTGTTGGAGAGAAGGTATTAAAATTAAGAGATATAAGGTTGTGGTCAGATTTACCAATAGGAGTGAAGGTGGTGTATTTATAGAGAGAAGGACTAGTGGTGAAACATAGGTCAAGTTTGTTCAAAAATTGGTTGGGACGATCGGAAAACATGTTTGTTCTTTAATTGGTTGCTCAGGTCGTTGAGGAATGATGAATGATTCCGCCTCCCTCCCCACCTAAATCAGTATGAGAGGGACTAACCATTCAGTGCTGTGTACATTGAAATCCCAAAATAGAGGACTTCAGTATTTGGATGAGAAGATATAACAGTCTCGTGAGGAAGTTGCAAGATATTCAAAAAAGGCTTGAAAATCTGTTCTGTTAAGGAGGAGAACAGTAGAAGAAAGTACAAGATTATTGTAGTAGAAGGAAGAAAGATTTTAAGCCATAGAACATCGAAGTTAGGAGATTCGAGATTCTTAAGACAGGAGTGTTTTTACAGGAGTGTTTATGTTTGTATAAGCACATACTCCACCCTACATACAGAATTATGAAATAAGTTATAGTTGGACATATTAAACGAGTTAGAGGATGAATTCTAACCATCTGGGTCTCGGACAAAGAGAAAATGCTAGGATGAGAGTTAAGAGAGGTGGTATTTAACAGGTATCCTCCCAAAAAAACAATGCAAGCCAAGAGCATAGGCAAAGTGTATACTAAGCCCGCGCCTGGGCAACGCAAATCTGCCATCTTACATGCACATACAGAAACCACAAAGCAAACAACAGACAAAAAAAACGAACAAACGTGAAATCAGGTTAAAATTATTCACACACTAAAACCTAAATTTAAAACCGTAAATGTTAAAAAGTTAAATCGTATTTACAGTAAATATGTAAAATATGAAAAATCATAAAGTTAAAAACACTAACGCTCTTTTACACCCATACAAATACACGAATAAAAAAAAGTAAGTAAAATTGATTTAAACATTAAAACGTAAATTTAAAGTTCAAGGGCCAAAATAATAAAAATAAAATCTCAAACACTGTGAAAACGAAATTCAGACTTATGTAGCCCTTCCTTATATATATATATATATATATATATATATATATATATATATATATATATATATATATATATATTTTTTTATATATATGTAACTCACACATATATATCTCTCTATATATATATATATATATATATATATATATATATATATATATATAATTTTACATATGCTTAGGGTGATTTTTTTTTGGCCTAGGGCGGCATGAATGGTTAAGAGGGCCCTGTGAATGACCCATCTCTATTATGGGCCAAAGGGAAGGTTGCTTCTTTAAATAAAAGGACATTACCTTGTTTGGAACTTTTGTTCGTTTTTTTAGCTTTGAAATGCTTGCCTCAGGTTCTCAACAGCTTACAAGGTGTCAAAATCTCTTCGCTTAATATTTTCTCTGACTCTCAAATCGTACTGTTTTGGATTTTGAATAAAGGACAAAAAAGGAAGCAAATTTTTGTACGAAATCGTATTCAGGATATAGTCCTCATGACCTCTTCTCTGAAAGAAGAGTTTCCCTCTCTGCAAAATTTCTCAATGTTCGATCGTAGGAAAACCATGCAGATTTAATTACTAGAGGTCTGTCTCTTTCTGAGTTTCATAAAAACTGTCCTTTTGGTGTCATGGACCTGAGTGGTTGGCTTCAGATCCTTCATAATGGAATAAGTTTGAACTGAAGAAAACAGGAAAAAATCCTTCTCCAGTTTTTGCCGTCTTACAAGGAGCAGGAAACCATCATGTGGTTGATTTTGGCAAATTTTCGAGTTTAGGGTCCCTTCTCAGGGTTTGTGCACTTCTTTTTCTATTTTTTGCTTATACTAAACATAAGCACATTGACTGTGATGCTAGAGCTCTCTATATTGTTTGTTAATCATGCAAAAAGAGTCCTTCTCTAAGGAAATTGGATTTCTTCAAAAGGCCAAAACTGATCCTTCTTTTTCGAATCCTCCTGACCTTGTCAGTCGACTTGACTTATTTTTGGATGCAAACGGTCTTATTAGAAGTAAAAATCGTCTATCCCGCTCCATCTCTATGATTTTGAAATAATGAATCCAATTCTGTTGGCCTAAAATCATCACTTATCTGTCCTTATCGTCAAAGATGTTCATCATAAATGCAAACATCTGGGCATTCAGGCTACATTAACAAATTTACGTTTGAAAGTATGTTGGATAACTTCTTCCAGAGCTACAATCAAAAAGGTACTAGCAGATTGCATAATCTATAAAAAATTCAACAATTTCGCATATCAGCATCCAAAGCTCACAAATTTTTCTAAAGCTCAAGTTCAAATGTTTCATCCTTTCAAACATGTAGGCATAGATTTTACGAAGCATTGGTGGGTCAAAATTAAAGGATCCAATCAGGCACAAAAAATGTTCATAATAATTTTCACTTGTCTAAATATTCGTGCTATTTACCTGGACATAGTACTTGATATGACTTCTAAATCCTTTGTGCTTGCTTTAAACCGTTTTATTAATAGATTTGGAGTCCATGATGTCGTATAGCGATAATGCGAGAACCTTTTGTCAGGGTATTTATGCCATAGAGTCCTTCATGGAATCTGAGGACGGGAAAGAGTTACTTCGAAAGAATCATATTTCTCATAAACGCATTCCTTTATACAGTCCACGGGTGGGAAGTTTGTGGGAAAGAATGATTCGCGTAGTAAAGAGCTGACTTAACAAAACACTAGGACGTTCTTCCATCAAATACTTTGATTTCTTAACTGTCCTTTCTGATATTGCTGACGCAATAAATTCTCGTCCCCTTACCTACACTTCCAGTTCTAACGACATCATCCCTCTTACACCCATTTGCTTCCCAAAATCGCTTTAAAAAACTACAATCGTCCTGCCAGGAACTGATCCTGAAGATCCGTTCTGGAGCTCTTCTTCTAAAGCTCGTGAAGAGCAGATCAAAGCCCTAAAACGTTCGTCGGAGAAGTTTGAAGATTTTCGTACTAGGTGGTATGACGAATATTTGTTGAGCCTTAGAGAGAGTTGTCGAGATCTGCATCAAGCCAAGTGGGAAAATCTCATTAAAGTTGATGATATTGTTTTAACCCTTTAAGTCCTAAGCGGTCACTGGTGACCGCTTTTCTATGATTGATAATATTGGACAAAATTTATCGATTTTTGCGATTTTTTTTTATAAATCTACTAAAAGTATCGATTTATATCTATATAATATCTCATACTGCCAAAAATTGAGTCAGTATTCTTTCAGACATGGCGAGAAGTGGGTGTTCGAGGCTCTCTCCTCAAAATTTGATTTTGTGCGTGAAATAGTAATTTTTATTCTTTATTTACTTATTATAAAAGTTTTTTTTACGTGTGTTTCTTCATATTGTTATGTAGGAAAAATGTGAAAAAAGAAATATGTATTCTTGTATATTTTCGTAAAAATAAACCTATCGCTGCTCAAACGTACTTGAAAATCATGCGGTCACCGGTGACCGCTTCGGACTACGAGGCTACTAGTTTTCCCAAACTCAAAAAAATTTTGATTTTTTTTTTTTACAATTTTAT
>JABUQX010032799.1:0-2500 GCA_015478945.1 Trachelipus rathkii
AATGTCATATCAGAATAGCTGATCATTCCTTGATTAGAGTGTATAAAGTGGTATGTATATTTTTTTCCTGCATATATGTATTCAAGTTAGATACTATATCACATTTCATGTGACTTTCCCGCATTTTTATGTGCGAGTTAGATACCACATCACATTTCATGTGACTTTCCCACATTTTTATGTGAGAGTTAGTCACCATATCGCATTTCATGTTACTTTACCATGTGCGCATAACGTTTTTTTTATATATCCCATTTCATGTATTTATATTGTTTATATAATACACCATTGTGTATTTGTTGTGTATATATCTATCCTACCATTGTATTACCACTGTATTATATTTTTGACATATATGAGTGTTCATATAGTGCAGTGTTTCCCAAATCGTGCGACGCGGTGCACTGGTGCGCCAAGAAGTGTAGCTATGTGCGCCGCGAAAGAATTAAAATTATATTAAAAATGAGTAAAATATGAAATAAAACTCTTAATATAAATTATTATTAGTTGAATTGAGACGTATTAGATTAAGTTGTTGAAATAATTAATTATATATAAAGCAGACCTTTGAAGACTTGCTTATTTGAACAAATTTGTGTAGATATGGATTCCTAGCATAAATGCTTAATTTTACAAACAGAAGTCAGGTGACTATCAAGAGGAAAGATTTGAAATTGCATACATACATGAACTCCAGAAAAAATTACTTGTTTTTTGTTTTAAAGGAGAAAAACACCAACGTTTCTGTGACCTATTTAAGATGGAAATTTTGGAATTCTAGACTGGAATACTTAACAGAGAATTTTACACATCTTGATAGTCTTAACCCAAGCATGCAAGTAAAAATGAAAATATTCTTACTTCGACAGATAAACTGATTGCATTTAAAAAAAAAAATAGCAATTTGGAAAACTAGAGTTAAAAATGGTAACTTTGAATGTTTTCCTTACTTTGTAAAACCAACATAAAAGAAATTTAGGTGAGTTATTTAAATGAATACGATATCTCTTACAAATTTCTTTATAAGCATTTAATTTTAAGAAACTAATATATACCCATTGATTAATTTTCCGTTTTTTAATTTTAAAGTTATCGTACCGTAGCAATTTAGAATAATACGACTAAAGTCTTTATTTTTAAAGCATTTATTTTTTTTAATTTCTGCTTATTCCAAACTCTATCATAATAGCTGATTCCAATTGTTTTGAAAACAAAAGTAAGCCTACCACAATTGCGGTCGTTTAAACAGGAAATTCGTGCTAAAACTGTGTGAAGCATTTTTATCGAACGTAAGCACAAATGAAAAAAAACGAAAACGGTCTAATTAAAAGCAAAGGAAATATTAAAATTCATTCTATCGTAAACGCTTCGTTTATTATAATAACGATTAAAGGAGATATAACTAAAGAAATTAATCCCAAGTAAAGTATTTGTGGGCTTGCTAATTTTTTTATCGCAATCCCACTAATAATTACTTTGGGACTTTTCTTTATTCTATTCATTTAATCATAAAATTGCGGGTCTAAGGTCCGCATACACAAGCTTTGTTATTTGTTCTGAATTGGAAGTTTTTTCATGAAGAAATCACCTTTCTCCGTAAATTTTCTAGCTTTATCCCTTTTATCCTCTAACATTTTTGATAACTTGTTTACATCGTTTATCGATATACATTATCGCCCTAACAACTATAAGCATGATGATGTTTCCTAAATTCGGTTTTTGTTCCGGCGTCCTGCATTGGACCCTTTTCCATGTTCTTCCCTTTCAGATTAAAACATTTTAAACAAAAACTTTACACAATGCAAGTTTTTTATATCTTTTATTAACAACAACTCAATTGGTAGTTTCTTTAAGATTAAAGAAAGCATCTCAATGAACGTTACAAATCGTTTACAAATATAAATGTGATAACTGTAACATCGACTATGTAGGTCAAACTTTTCAATAACTAAAGATGCGAGCTTCAAACACATGGAAATTTCCTTTCGAACTAATCTCTCAATCTCTAACCAGAGAATTTTAGCTGTCAGAGATCACTATGACCTCAATCTCTATAACTCTTCAAAAATTCTCCATTTTTCAAAATGTTTCTACAGAAAAAAAATAAAATTTTGGAATTTTTAATATATTAAAACATAAAACGTACACTTTAAAATCATAGGATTTCTTTGGCTCCTGATTGCCAGACTTTGCCGAATTTTCGTGCAAACGAACACGTTTCTTATGGGTTTTTACTTTTTTGTTTTCAAAATTGGAATTATGATGCTGTGATGGAGCCCGTTGATATTGGATAAACAGAAATAAATAAAAAATGGTTTTTATTACAAAACATTGATGCACTATTGTGATGGAGTTTAGCGATTTTGGAAGAAATTAAGATTTAAAGCTGATTTTATTGAATGAAATATTCATCACTTCACAAAAAAATGACGCATGGGTAGGGCGTACCAGGCGTATTTTTTTTGTTTTGCACATTTTCGTAAGAACGTGGCTAATTCAG
>JABUQX010032799.1:5000-15728 GCA_015478945.1 Trachelipus rathkii
CTGGGAAGTTAGTAAGTTAGCTACAATAGTTAGTAGGTATTAGTTACTAAATAGGCAGAGACCTTGCACTGGAATAATTCCCAGGGGCTACACACCAAGTTCGATTTTAGGGGAAACCATATAAAATTGGAGACTTGAAAAGGTTTTGAAGTAAGTGTTTGTTTAAGATGGGTATGGATATGTGTATTCCATGACTTTGGGGGGGGACTATATTGTAAGTGTTGTAATAGAATTGAGCTGGTGAGATTGGGGAGATGTTTTAGTGCTTTGTTGAGGGGGATTTAGAAGAATTAAGGTGACAAGGGTGGTTGTGGATTACGGGTTTTCTGATAGACTTGAGTCCTACCCATTCCAGGTGTGAGGAAGATGGGGAGGATGAGTTTCCTCGTGTAAATGTTGATTGGGGTGGTTTTAGTGCAACTTGATAATTCTGAGGGCTGTATTTTTGGGAGATTTGTAATTTATTTGTGTTCGATTTAGAGAGTGCTGGGAAATGCTGGAGAGGCATAGTTTAAATTTGTTTTAAGAAGTTGTTTATAGATAGTAGTGAGTGTGTGTTTCCTGTCGCTGAAGTTGTGTTGGGAAAGGTTCGGAGGGTGTGTTTTTAGTTTTCGTTGAGTTGCGGAGTGATTTGGTGAATGGTGGGGGGAAAATGTCAATGTGGGTGGTGTAGGTAGTCCTAGTATATTTTAGGGTTTTGTTTAAAGGAAGGGGGTTGTTGTTCAGGTGATTTTGGGATGGAGGGAGGATTGAATGACGTTAGTGGTTAAAAGGGTGATGGAGTACTTAAGGGGGGATGCGGTTCATTCTATTGGAGAATAACCAATTTTCTAATAATGTAAATATATATTTTTGGGTATGTTGTGTGGCTGTGTTTAGGTCTGGGTGTTGGGATAAGGCTGATGTCGTCTGCATAAGTGATGAGTTTGGTGGAGTGATGGATTTGGGTGGGCAGATCTGCAGTGAAAAGTGAATTTTGTAATTTGATAGAATGGGGGAGAGGTTGTTTTTGTATAAGATTTTTGCAAACGGTTGGTGAGGAAATTGTAAAGCCATTTTTTGTCATTTTATTATTTTTTAGAAGGGAATGGAGGATTTTTTTGAATAAGGATGTGTGTGGGGAAGGTGTCGAATGCTTTGTTTATGTCTATTGCTGTGAGTATAGATCTGTGGGAAGGTGATTGGTTGAAGTCATTAATGATGTATTGGTGAGGGAGGTTGAGTGTGTGGTTGTAGATGGTTGCTTTAAATACGTGTTGGAAGTCTAGGAGAGGAATAGATTGGGAAATTTTTATTTAATAATTAATTTTATAGCAATTTACTGATGGAGCAAAGCAGAGAAATTGGGCGATAGGAAGAGAGGGGGAATTGGTTTTTTTTTTTGGTTTGAGTTTAGGAATTTTGGTATGCTTGTTTTCCAGATTGGGGGTAATATAGTTAAGATTGCAAGATTTATTGAAGATGTTGTGATAGGAGATTGCGTTTCTCAGGGTTATTATGTGTAGTTAGATATGGAAGTCTGGCTGGTTGCTTAGTTGAATTTTTGAGGGTTTTAATGGTTCTGTTATCATGTTTGTTGTGAATGGGGGTGGGTGGTTGTGGTCTAATTTGGTGTTTTGAGTTGTTTTTTTGTTTTTCTATTATCGGGGTGTGTTGGTTTACGTGAGATGTTAGCGTAATGTGTTTGGCAAGACTGTCTGATTGTTGTTCTTGGGGAAGAGGGGATTTTGGGTAAGATAGGGATTGTTGGGATGGTGGGGTTTGTTTTTCGTGAGTTGTTTAATTTTTTTGTGACTTTGCAGGTTTCTTATTGTTTTGGGCGAGGATGTTTGATTGTAGATTCAGAAACTTATTGGTAGTGGTTGTGGTTATGAGGTTAGAGATTTGTGTGTTTAGGTTTGTTTGATTAGAAATGTGTGGGGTATATGGATTGAGTTTTCCGGAGGGAGTTTCTTTGTTTAATGGGTTGGCTAGTTTGGGGTTGTATGATTTTCTGTGGCCTTTGGGTATTGAAGGTTTGCAGATTTGGATGATTGTATTGTTTAAGTGAGTGATGGAGGTGTAAAGGGATATTGTATCGTGGATTTGTATTGGGTTGATGTGGATTTCGATTATAGGTTAGTATATGCGGGCCAGTTTGCTTTTTTGTAGTTAGTGTAAGTTGTAGTTTTTTTTTAGGGGGATTGTTGGGGGGAATTTAGAGAAATAAGAATAGGAAGGTGGTCGTTGTAGTCAGTAATAGTGCCCATGTAGTAAGTGGTTGTAGGGATTGGGAAAGAATGTTACACGTCTGGGGAAGTAGGGGATTGATTAGCTTGGGGAGGGATTCGGGTGGGGAGGTTTTTTTGAATTAAGGATATGTTTAGGGATTCTAATTCGTTAAGGTTATGGTTGCTGGGGGTCAGAAGGGTAGTCTTTGTACCAGGAGTGTGGTGGGCATTAAAATCTCCTCCGAGGATGAGGTTTGGGTATCTGGATAAAGGTGTTAGTGGGGGTGTGAGGTTGTACGGGTGGGGGGGTTTGTGGAAGTGGGGTGACGAATGTAAAGATTGAAGATGTTATAGGTGGTCTTGTTCAGGAGGATGGAACAGGATTGTGATTTTATTAATGCGTTTGGTAATAAAGTAGAGGTGTCGGGAGTTGTGTTATGATAAGTAATGTTGTTGTGGATCAGTGTTAGGAGGGAGTGTGTGGGGTGGGTGGGGGGGAGTATTTGGCGTCATAACATAAAACGTGGGGAGTGGGGGTGTTTTTTGGGGGAGGAAGGCTTCTTGTATGATGGCTATATGGATATTATATTTTTTGAGGAAATGGTTAAGCTCTATTGATTTATTGGTTAGGCCATTAATATTAAATTGCAATATTTGAGAGTTAGAGGGTTAGTTTTGGGAAGGGGGGATTTTGAATAAAAGTGTGAGGGTTGCATATTGCACAGGTGAAGCCTGAGTTATTTCTGGGGAGGTTTTGGAATGGGGAGCAGGTCAGGTGAATCCATTTGAGACATCTTTTACATTGAATGCTGTTTAGTCCGACTAGTAGTTGGCATATGGGGCAATAATTTAAGGGGACTGGGTTTTTCTCGACGTCACCAGATTGAAGGAGAAGCAGTCCCATCACAAAGAAAGAAGAGACAGATAGGAGAATTTGTTAAAGGAGTGAGATAAAGGTGTTAGAAAAACAAAGTTATATACGACCTGTGGGCCCGGCGTCTGTCCGGCTCCTGTCGGCGATGTCCCTCCGGGTGGAGGGGGGATGTTAATATTATATATATATATATATTATATATATATATATATAATATATATATATATATATATTATATATATATATTATATATTATATATATATATATATATATATTATATATATATATATATATATATATATATATATATAATAGTATATTTGAATTAGAATTTGATTTATTTATAAATAATGCATATGACTCATCTTTAAAACTGTTGCTTTGAATTGTTTTATTAAAATTTTAGTGTTTAATGAATTAATTTAAAAATAAAAGTAATATTTTATTTTATTTTTTTTATGGTTCTGAAACAATTTGTCTTGCCTAAAACAAAGATATTTAAAAAGAAAATCATTTGATGACTAAGATTTTCTTTCAGAATGTATTTGTTTTTTTCTTTTTCTATTCAATTAATTTCTTTTTGTAAGACCCTCACTATCGTGTTGGTGAGTGAAGGATTCCAAAATAAACAGTTTCTTTTAAGAAGTAGACTCAAGCATCAACATCGCAGATATAGCATGAAAAGAATTATGGGAAACCTCAGTTGCAAATATTGTAATTTGTTTTTAAAAACAGAAGATAGTTCAAGGCATTAAAATGACATGAAAGAAAGTTTAATGCGAGCATTGTAGTTTGATTTAATCATAAATCAATTTAAAAAGACATCTGCTAATTCACAGCAATTAAATGTTATTTAAATGTTCTGAATGCAGCTTGAATGTAATCAGAAAGGAAACTTAAAACAGCATTGCTTAAGCATCGAGATACAAAAGTTATTTTAAATGTGCTGATGCAGCTATGAGAGTAAATGAAGTAAAGGAAACTTAAACAAGCACATCTTAAGCATGCGAGATAAAGTTATTTAAATGTGCTGAGTGCAGCTATGAGAGTAATGATAAAGGAAAACTTTAAAAGGCACATGCTTAAGCATCGAGATACATTTATTTAAATGTTCTGAGTGATAGAATGATTTTAATCAATAAAATTTTATAGAGTACACATACGTTCACTGAAATATAAATTATTTGACATATTTGGAATTTCAGCAATGAAAGGAATCTTAAAACAGCACATGCTTAAGCATAATTATACAAAGTTATTATAAATGTTTGTTAAATATTGCTATGATGTAATCGGAAGAGTGTCATAAGAATACACATGCTTAATCACGAAAAATTAAAATTATTTAAATGTTCTGAGTGCAGCTTTGAGTGTAATCAGAAACAACACTTAAAAGGACACATGCTTAAGCATCGAGTACAAAGTTATTTAAATGTTTGAGTGCAGCTATGAATGTAATCTGAAGAGAGACATAAGAATACACATGCTTATCAGTAAAATATAAAATTATTTAATGTTCTGAGTGCAGCTACGAGTGTAATAACAAAGGAAGCTTAAAAAACATTATCTTGAAGGCATTCGAGATACAAAGTTATTTAAATGTTCGAATGTAGCTATGAATGTAATCAGAGAAGTAGCTTAGAAATACCACATGCTTAATACGAAAATATAAAATTATTTTAAATGTTATTATTGCAGCTATGAGTGTAATGAAAAAGGAAACTTAAACGGCACATGCTTAAGCATCGAGATACAAAGTTTTTAAATGTGCTGAAGTGCAGCTATATGAATGTAATTGAAAAGAGAATGAGAAATAATTGCTTAATTACGAAAATATTAAATTATTTAAAATGTGCTGAGTTGCAGCTTTGGTGTAATGAATAAACGAACCTTAAACGAGCATCATGCCTTAGCATCGAGATGACAAAGTTATTTAAATGTTCTGAGTGGTAGTTATGAAAGTAATTTTAATCAACATTAAAAGATCACATGCTTAATCACGAAAATATAAATTCTTAAATGTGCTGATTGCAGCTATGAGTGTAATCAGAAAGGAAACTTAAAAAAACACATGCTTAAGCATCGAGATACAAAGTTTTTAAAATGTGCTGAGTGCAGCTTTTGAGTGTAATCAGAAAGGAAACTTAAAACTGCACTTGTTAAGCATCGAGATACAAAGTTATTTAAATGTTCCTTGAGTGGCAGCTTGAAGTGTAATCTGAAGGATCACTTAAAACGGCAACTTTTAAGCTCGAGATTAAAAGTTATTTAAATTTCTGAGTGCAGCTATGAATGTAATCGGAAAGAACACTTAAAAAAGCACAATCTTAAGCATCGATATACAACCCCCAAATAACAGCGATTATACCAATGGAAGGTGGAAGAATTACAGAAATGAAGTAAAAAAGTATTCATTAAAAAGGAGTGAAGTTGGAAGCACCAGGCAAGATCAAGTACATATGTATGGTGTAAAGGAACTAAAAGTCTAATAAACCTCTAAAGAGGTTTTAACAAAACTAATAGAAAACAAGAAGAAATTCCAGAATGGTCACTAGGGGATATTACATTCATTAATTCAAAAAATGAGGATACAGAATTCCGAGCAAATAGAGCCAATAATGCTTGCCAACATATATTAAATACTTACTGGAGTCATGACGAAAAGGGTAGCAACACACCTAGAAGCAACGACATAGTTTTAATGAAGCAAAAAGATGTAGTAAGGAAGTTTTGGAACAAGGATCAGTTATTATATCAAGATGAAATGGAAAATAGTAGAAAAGGACAGAAACATCTCAGTATGGTATGGATCGATTACAAGAAGGCATATGATAGCGTCCCTCATAAGTGGATTAAGGAAGTACTTAAGATCTACAAAATTAATGAGCTGATTATAGACTTCATAGATGAAGCAATGAAGAAATGGAGGACAGACCTGGTACTGCCGTATGAAAAAGGGCAAATAAAAATAGAAGGAATAAAAATAAGAGGAATCTTTTCCAGGGAGACTCTATTTCCCGCTGGTTGTTTCATATGGCTCAATCCCTCAGCACACTATAAATAATTGGAATGGTTATAGAATTAACTCCATGAGAGAGAAAAAGGAAAGAAATATCACACCTTTTCTATATGGATGACATAAAATTATATCTACACATAAAAGGCATGGAAAAACAGGTAAGAAGTTGTAAAGGATTATTCAGAGATATATGATATGGAATTTTGGGTTAGATAAGTGTGCTTTGTAAGTCTCAAAAAAGGAAGAAGAACAGAAAGCTGGTAATATAAGGGTAAATGATACGGAAACGGGAATTAGAACAAGGCAATACTTACAAATATCTAGGAATTGAAGAGTCTGATGAAATAAGAGTCAAAAAAAAGATGAAAGAAAAATATACAAAAGAATATATAAAGAATGAAAAGTATTTTAGAATAAGAATAAACAGAAATAAATTATCGCTTAAGAATCTGGCATATGTCGCTCGATACAGTTTGGTATAATAGAACTGGTTCAACTGGAAATAAATGGATAAAGACGGAAAAACAGAAATTGTTAGCATGCCCAATAAGATAATCTACAAAAAAAATGCATGCAAGGATTTTGTGCCTAGAAATGAAGAGGAATGGGGTTCCACAAATGGATAGAATATATAAAACAGAGATAATAGGTTTAAGGAAATATATATAGAGAGTAGAGAAGTAAATTTATGAGATGTGTTGAGCACGAGATGATGACCCAAACACATAATACACAAAAAAGAAAGGATTACTGGAAGGAGTAGAGATTGAGTAAGAGGAATTTAGATACACAGAAGTAGGAAAGAAAATAAAAGACCTGAAAGACAAATACAAGCAGGCAAGAATAAATAATGATATCACCAAATGGAAGGAGCATGTATGTGGAAAACACTTCAGAATAGATGTACTGGACCAGATCTACATCGATAAGGAACATACAGTAGAACCTTTAACAGGGGGATACCTAAAAAAAGAAGACGAGAGAACACTAATAGCGGCACAAGATCAAATACTAAGAACAAACTGGTTCAGGAAGAATATAAAGAAGGAGGAAATCGCGGAAAAATGCAGAATGTGCAAGGAAAAAACAGAAACAGTAAACCTATTTTTGACAGAATGAAAACACTGGCGCGAATGGATTTAAACAGATAGACATAAACAAATTTGCAATATGATTCATATGAAACTTATGCCAAAAATACAATTTTGAAACCGATACGATAAATACTGGAGCACAAATCAGCCACAAATAATAGAAAATGAGGAGCCAATGATCCTATAGCGACCATAAATAAGACATTTTACCTACACCACATAAGACAGACATGAATAGTAAGAGAGAAGGAAAAGAAATGTTTATATCATAGAGCCTTGAATTAAGCAGGACAATAGAGTAATATTATAGAGGAGAGAAAAGTAGTAAAATATGTAAGACTAAGTATGACTAAGAAAGATGTTGAGGGGGTGGAGGAGATTGAGATTATACAATAGTTGTTGGAGCAAACTGGAGTGGTGAAGAAGAGCATGACCACCATACGCAAAGCTACTAACATCGTTGTCAAAGATGTGCTCATGGAAGTGATAAAGAAAGCTAGCAATCCTAAGACTCGGCTAGGAAGTACGCTAGACATTCTTCATACTTAGGTTTCCAAGTTTTGGACCAGTATGAAGGATTAAAACTCTAAATAGAGAGTGAAAAAAAAATACTAAATTGTTAAAATGTTCTGAGTGCAGCTATGAAGGTAATCGGAAAGTACACTTAAAAGAGCACATTAAGCTCGCGATTAGACAGTTTATTTAAAATGTTTGAGTGCAGCATGAGTGTAATCAGAAAAATGCATAAGATTAACACATGCTTATTCACATGAAAATTAACCCCCGCAGTCTGTTTACTTGTCGTTGGTGGTGGGGGGTATCTGCATTGCAGTGTCCTAAGCGAAGAAAACCTAACACCAGTTGAAAAACAGACACTCCATAAGGTCGGTGGAATGCTTGCCACAGTTCACTGGATCCATCATCAATATCAATAAATTTGGTACACCTCGAATTTCCGAGAGAAATGATATAATGGTCTGGAGAAGAAACCAGCAACTCCGGTTCATGGTGCACTGGAGTGTTGTGGGCATTTCCGTTTTCCAGAGGCGGATGCTTCTCACCCTTTCCTGGGTTTTCGGATGTGCTCTTCGCGCATCTGCTCTCCGGAATCCTTCTTTTTCGGCTCTGGTGTAGTTCCGAGCTATGAAAGTTAGATTCACGTACGTCAACTGATTCGCTTACGCTATTTGGTGGTTTAGAGCAGGCTGTTCGACGGGTCGGTGTTCAGGCTGAGAATCTGAAACAACTCGGGTGACCGGGTACTCTCGACGGAATGAGAAATTCGGTATCGCGTGATGGATGGCGAGTTGTCCCTGCTTTTGGAGGGAATCCTTGTGGGCTCCGCGGAAGATATGGGGGTGCCATTCTCGCACTTCAGGCACATGTTCAGGGGTGCTGGGGGGTAAACACAATCCCTATCCTTAGGTCTGAAGGTTTGGACGCGGATGAGGATAAGAACTCCTTCGAGGGTGGAAGGAAAAAAAATTATTTAAATGTGCTGAGTGCAATTTATGAGTGTAATGATAAATCAAACTTAAAAAGACACATGCTAAAATCGAGATACAAGTTATTTAATGTTCTGAGTGCAGCTATGAAAGTAAGTATATAAAAATAATTTTAAAAAACATTTGCTTAAGCACGTAAGTGATGTAAGTAACCCCTTAAAAGGGAGAATAAAATAAATAAATTATAATTATCATTATTAGGAAGAAAATGTTCCAATTTGCAAGTCCTTCTTAGATGATAAATTCTCATAAATCAATCATTCTTTGTACAAGAATTTTTAATTTTGTTCTTTATAATGGATATTTACTTTAAAGTTATAAAAATATCGACAAACCAAAGAATTATTTGCAAGTCCACAATAGAAAAGTTTGTTCACGAAAACATTAAATAATTTTCGTAGTTTTTAAATCGAAAGAAAACATTTAAATAATTGTAATAATAAATCTATTAATTTATTTCCTTACCGTAATATTTATATAGTTAAAGAAGAATATTTCCTTTGGGGCTTAAACTAAAAGTCACAAGTCTAATTAAAATTAGATACTACATTATTGAATAATTTTTATTATTTTAATTGAAGAAAAGTTTGAAATTCCTTTTTTTAAATTCGATACTTATTTAAAAACCATAAAATTTTAAGTGAAATAATTGAGGAAATTCTGCTACAAAATTATTAAATTTAAGCAATCGAATGAGGCAATGAGACTTCAAAGCTTATCAGATAAATTCTGGAATGAAAATCAAAGTTTAAAACGACTTCAAAACCTATAGCTAATAAATTGCAAAATTTAAATTAATTCGAAGTACTATATGTAAAGTCCTAAAAATTGTAGTACACATGTTCCAAAATACTTAAAAAAATATGTTAGTTGTCAAATACAAAAAAAAATTACTAATTAAATCAAAATTTATTCTGAAAATAATTAAAGCCGATTATATATCATAATTACTCTTGTTTAGCTAGAACGTAACAAAATCCAGACTTTGTTAGGAAAAGTGGAGTCGATAAAATTTTCACCTTTTAATGAGACAGTAAATCTAGTAAGAATGTTAAAAGCTCAATGTAAATTCATATTTAAACACAGATGTGAGGTAAAGGTTCCTAAAACCTTCTCAATGTTCTTTATAAATGAACACAAGGCACTGATAACGACCCTTCCCCCATTTATCCTTTTTACACACCGACCTTGGAGAATCTTCAAAAGATTTTAAATTAATCATCATGAACCAGGAGTTAAGCGTAAAACGTAACCTATACCATCAGAACCATAAATGGAAATTTGAAAAATTTTGTTGCAAGACAATCTTAGGAAGGCATCAGAAAGGACGTAAAGAAGATGAGATTACTACTATTTTTGTTATTTTGAAGAGAACAGAGATTAATTTGTAAATAGATTTACGAGTAGTATCATTACAGGGTGGATATATAAGAGGAATATGGTTTTTAGTTTATTATAGAAAGTGAAAATATTAGTATTAAACAAAGCATTATAAGTTACAGTAGTACATAATGAAATAAAATGCACACCTCCAGACTGAACCACCACCTCACTTTTGATCGATTGTTATAGATGAAATTCATATTACAAATGATAAAAGTTTTTAAGTGCAGTGAAATCGAATGTGGGAGTTTATCACGTGAATCAATAATATCAAAAAGTAAATTTTGATGAATATTGATGGAAATTTTGTGGAGGAGAGAAAGAGAAGTTATGATCTTTTTTTGAATTTAAGTAGCCGAATAATTTAGCGAGAAGAGGTTTTGAACCATGAATTTCCATCTAAGTATGACGAGGAAAATTTTGACGACTGGAACATTTCACTGACTCGACATGAAGTATGTCTTTCTACGCGAAAAAGGAATGGTATGATGCTCGTGTTGATTAGGTATTCGTCAAGTAGAAGTTGAAATTTTTAAGTAGAATGAGGTCTTCCTTTCCGTGAAAATGATATGCGGATGTTGATTCTCCGTAAATGGTAATTGAACTGTTATAATTGGTCGACAAAACCCTTTGAGGAAAGAG
>JABUQX010032800.1:0-2500 GCA_015478945.1 Trachelipus rathkii
AACAACAACAACAGCAATAACAACAATTAAGTTATTATTTTTGGCAATTTTTGATCATTAATGAGTTTTAAACAAAGTAAAATCAATTTTTCGTATTTTCGTCGAGTTCAATAGTTTTGATGACCTATACAGCTACATATTTTTTTTTTTTTTTTAAAAAATAAATATCATGTTTGTTGTTGCATATATTTTATCTTATTTTTCCACATGTGTATTTTTTTATTAATTAAATTATTGGTTAAATTAAACTGACCTATTAAATTAGGTAATAGCATATATTTACATTATTATGTAATGGCAACTGTTAGTTTATTTACTCCAAGCACTCACGGAAATTATGAAAATTTTTTATAGATCGAGTTCCTTTACATATCAAGGAGGAGGGGCTTTGTTTTGGCTGTGCTGACCACCCTTATATATATATATATATATATATATATATATATATATATATATATATATATATATATATATATATATATATATATATATATATATATATATATATATATATATATATATATATACCGTTTATATATATATATATATATATATATATATATATATATATATATATATATATATATATATATATATATATATATATATATATATATATATATATACTTTTTATATATATATTTAAAAAAGGTTTGTACCCTATTTTTTAATATTATTTTTTTTTAGGACCTGTTATGTTTTACGACTCCGTCAGTTTTGATATTTTTTTTTTTTTTTAATATATTTCTAGTATATGATCCTAACAATCAATTTAAGTGGTGACGGACATGATTCAAAAATATATAGGACCTGTTACGTTTTACGACTCCGTCAGTTTTTAATTTTTTTTTAACTAAAGGAATACCCAAGGGTAAACCGCAAAGATGGCAGGAGTCGGGGTCTCTCGGCCTTCCGGGGAACGACAGGGTAGGACTATTCCCCCCCCCCTCCGGGGAGGGTCTCCGGAACCCCCACTCTTTGGTATTTGGGTGTCGCGGGGGTTCCTCCGCCCCTCCCCTACGGGGTATGGAAAACGTCCCCCCTCTGTCCCCCGTCGGCTCGAGCCCCCTAATTTTTTTTGTAATAAGCTTTATACGCTGATTCCAAATATGTAATTGGTTTTTCTGTAAGTGTCGTACTTTTCGAGATATTTCATTTTTAAAACAATATTTAACATAAATGTGATTTTTAAAAAATTATTTAAAATATTTCGAACTTTTGAATCATGTCCGTCACCACTTAAATTCATTGTTAGTATCATATACTAGCAATATGTTAAAAAAAAAACAAAAAATCAAAACTGACGGAGTCGTAAAACATAAAAGACCTATATATATATATATATATATATATATATATATATATATATATATATATATATATATATATATATATATATATATATATATATATATATATATATATATATATATATATATATATATACACAGCGATGGTACTGTCCGCAAAATGCTTGAGTCGCGAGGCAAAGGGTATAGGTTTGATCCTAGTCGGATCCTAGAACAACTACCTGGAGTAGATCCCTTAATAGAATAGGCAATACTCTTGAAGTGCATACTTTATATATATTTATATATATATATATATATATATATATATATATATATATATATATATATATATATATATATATATATATATATATATATATATATATATATATATATATATATATAAATAATAATAATAATAATAATAATAATAATAATAATAATAATAATAATAATAATAATAATAATAATAATAATAATAATAATAATAATAATAATAATAATAATAATAATAATAATAATAATATACTACTAAATTAGAATATCGTGTCTAAGAACTTAAAAGAATTTTCTACAAACAAGTAAAGATTTAATAAAAATATTTAAAAAATTCGTCGACAAATGTTTCTAGATATAAAATGTTATCAGTAATATATATATATATATATATATATATATATATATATATATATATATATATATATATATATATATATATATATATATATATATATATATATATATATATATATATATATATTTCTAGATATATAAATATTTATATATATATATATATATATATATATATATATATATATAAGCAACACCTGCACTTGCGCGCGAACACATACACACACAAACATTTTTCAAGTTTTATATATTTATAAACAATTTTTATATAGATCGGCTACAGGAAAGGCCTACATTTTAAAAAATAATTTTCTTGATAAAAATTATAATGATAATGAACTTTGGAGAGAGAAGTTTATTTTTTTCTTGGAACTTATTATATATATATATATATATATATATATATATATATATATATATATATATATATATATATATATATATATATATATATATATATATATATATATATATATATATATATATATATATATACTATATATATATATATATATATATATATATATATATATATAAAATCTCCTGGTGGGAAATGCCAGAGGTCTACATAACATCTA
>JABUQX010032800.1:25000-32500 GCA_015478945.1 Trachelipus rathkii
CTTTTCCTGTAAGCCCCAGTTATTTTTGGGTAATAAATATCTTTTGGTTGAATGAATAGTCTATGGGAAAATTTTTTAATATTATTTTCTATAGGCTATAAAATATTCTAATTTGCAAGTGTAATGTGGGTGTAAGAATATATATATATATTATATATATATATAATATATATATATATATATTATATATATATATATATATATATATATATATATATATAATATCATATATAATATATATATATATATTTATATATTATTAGGATGGGCCGGATAGTGAATTAGCCGCGATACCGGATATCCGGGCTGGAAGTTACCGGATATCCGCGGATACGGATTAGTGACATTAGCCGAACCGGAATATCCGGCGTCTGTTATATGGCGTCGGGCGGGCGACCTTAAATAAAAAAAAAAATTTCATCGTGGTAGTACTACAAGTTTTATTTAGATAATTCTTAAATTCTAGAGAGTTTTTAATTTTTAAAAAAATTTATAATAAATTAGTGTATAAAATGTCCTTAAATAGAATTTCACATTTGAAAAATGCGAGTTTTTTTAACTTTGTTTTAAATGAAAAGTTATGGACAGATTTTAATTATATCATATTTCAGTGTCTAGAGTTGAGGATGATAGCAGTGAAGTGTCTCACTAAATTTTTGATCCAGAATGTGCATAGTTGTGGTTAAATCGCTGGGCCTAACTTGGCCCGATTCATCCCCCCCATAAAAATTGATGATGGGGTGAATTGGGCCAACATTGTTATTCTTATTTTATGTAGCCTATTATTATTGACATTTTTTCATTACGTATAGCTAATTTAAAAATAATAAACAGTATTATATTAAGTAAAAAATTAAAATAAAAAATTGAAATCTTATATGGAAAATATGAATTCAAAAAAGTGTCAAAATTTGTCCCACGAATTGGTGAATTGGTATAGAAAATTTGAATATAATTAGTGACATTATGAAATTTTTATTACTTTCACGAAAAGTAGCTTAATAGTCGCATCTATATTAAGTAACAATTAAAATATGTGAATTGAATTTATCCATAAAAAAGGAATTTAAAAAGATTGGCCCAATTCACCCCACCAAATGGTGCGTCCGATTCAACCCCTTTCAACTGAGTCTAAAGAGCTATTTTAACTTTGATAAAACTATGATTATTAGAATTACATATTTTTTTTTGCGTGCTTATGACCTACTATAGGGCCTTGATTTCGAAAAAAAAATCCAAAAAGTTGTATTTAGGGGAAAAGTGCGAGGAGACGAGTTATACCTAAAGTGTGCCAACGTTCACCCCCCGACGCTATACGGGATTATATATATATATATATATATATATATTAATAAATATATATATATAATATATATATAATATATATATATAAATATATATATATATATATAGATATATATATAATATATATATATATATATGGCCAGTCTCCAGATTAGGTGCCCCCTGTATCTAAAAAAAAACACTATATCTACATAAAAACTTAATATATTTTTGAAATCAGCGAACATTGTAATGCAAGAACTAAAAAAAAAATTAGTAATTATTAATTTAATAAATAACTCCCAAAAAATATTGATAATCGTACGTTCAAACTTAATTTAAACATGATACCCCATAAAAAATAACGTTTTCCTTATATCTTTTCAATACTTTAGGGGAAACTTAAAAAATATGGCAAAAATTTAAAAATTAAAAAAATTAAAAATTAAAGTTAAATTAAAATTGGAAAATAAAAATTGCATATAAGTTTAGGTTAGGTCAGGTCATCAAAAAAAATTTAATTTCTTCTTAGAACAATTCTATCTAGTCATTAGTGTGTGTTGTGTGTGTGTGGTGTGCGCGCTGCGCCGCGTGTGCGTATTGTTCGCGCTTAACATTGAAAGAAAATATTTGGGTGACTCATGACTTTTGAAACACGAGAGTGGGTGAACGAATGAGAATTATCGTACATGAAACCTATTTATTATTACTTATTATTATTACTACTTTTACTTTTTTTCATTTATTACTTTTTTTATCTCTATTTTATTTCTTCTTCATTTTACTCCATTACCATTGTGCGCTTGATTTCAAAAATGTATTCAGTTTTTACGTAGCTATCATAGTTTTTTTACATACATGGGACATCTAATCTGGAGGCTGATATATATATATATATATATATATATATATTATATATATATATATAATATATATATATATATAATATATATATATATATAATATATATATATATATATATAATATATATATATATATATATATATATACATATATATAATTATATATACTATATATATATATATATATATATATATATATTAGGGATGTTCCGAATAGTGAAAAGCCGAATACCGAATATTCGGCTAAAAGTATATTCGGCCGAAAAATCACTTCGCTATTCGGCCGAGAATAGTTTTTTCAAAGTTCGGTCATCCATTTAGGGAAAAATAAAGAAAACGTACACTGGTCAACAAAAAAAATGTGAATTTTCTTGGAGGACTTTTGTAGCAGATATATCGTCATTCGCGGGTGGCCGTGGAAGTATTTGATGATCACATCCCCTCGTCGCGATCATGGTCCCGACTTGTTCATCTCCCTAGGTGATCACAAAATCCGTGTGCCAGCTCTACGTAGGCTGTATAAGACCGATTAGCCTTCCGGCATATATATATCTACAATAGCAGCAAGTTTACTGCCGGCGATATTCGGGAAGCAGGTTGTGGTAAGCATGTGGTAACTTTAGTACTTCTACATGTATGGATGCCAATGACCTGGATTGATGTCTATCATCCATCTGAAATACAGGTCGGATGGTCCGTCATTGTTTACCCAGGGTAAACTGAACGATCTTGTATGAGAGTTGTATTTGCCGAAGTTGTCCTGAGCTGTTGGCTTCGAGGTTGCATGAAAAATGACTACTGGACCATGGCACAAGAGTAACATTTTATCGTAACAGAGAAGCAGAGCTGCGTAGGCTCTTCCAGTCAGATGGTAACCTTGTGTTTTGCAGTGAAGTTGCAGGCCTACACTCGCTATGGGACTCCCAGCATAAGATGCAGGTGAGTGGGACTGTTTATTGACACTTTCAAGAGCAGTTTAAAGTGTGTGTTTTTACACAACGGCAACAGGTATGCTTTCGGTTCCAGTAGGGTACTCAGTACGGATGAGAGAGGAGTATGCAAAAATCAGACAGTTTGGAGAGGCTACAATATCAGGCACATGGATGGTAAATATTCGTCGACCTCAAAATTGGTAAACATTATTGCTCGGGCAGCAGCACCGCTTCACCAAATATCCCTGCTTCCTGTGCTATTGGGACAGCCGGGCTGCAAAGGATCACTGGACCAAAAGAGAATGCCCACCTAGGGAAACCTTGACGCCAGGTGACAGGAACCTCGTACGTGAACTACTTGTACAGAGAGAAAACATCATCTTACCTCCACTACACATAAAACTTGGTTTGATGAAACAATTGTTGAAGGCCCTGAACCATGATGGTGAATGCTTCCGCTATATATGCTCAACGCTTTCCTGGTCTGAGTGACGAGAAGAAAAAAAGCTGGGATATTTGATGGCCCACAAATGCGGACACTCCTCCGTGATGCTGCCTTTGCTACTACAATGACTGTGTTAGAGACAAGAGCGTGGAATGCTTTTCAGATGTAGCACAGAAATTTTCTGGGGAACAGGAAAACCGAGAACCACTAACATTGTATAGGAACTGCTAGACAATTTTCATTCATCATGGATGTAGAAAATGAATATAAAGTTGCATACTTACATTCTCACCTAAAGAAAATTTTCCGGATAAACCTAGGCGATGTTAGTTGATGAGCAGGTGTGAACGCTGTCCTATTCAAGATCTAAAGTTCATGGAAGCGACACTTACCAGGGCCAAGTGGCGATATCAAATATGATGGCCGACTATTGTTGGAGCTTGATGAGGAATATTCCAGACGCTATGCACAGTAAGATTCCGTCTACGAAGAGAAATTCCTACCATCGGTAGATATGTTTACATAAACTAAACTCCATTCCTTCTTACATTCATTTGTTGTCCCAATTACTCTTATTCATAGTGTGTTTATGATGTTTAACATATATCCTATCAGATGACATGATCATATTCATTGCGCTTTTTCTCTCCCTTCAATATATCAATATATATATATATATATATATATACATTTATATATATATATATATAATATATATATAATATATATATATATATTATATATATATATATATATATATATATATTAATATATATATATAATATATATATATATATCCAATAATTGTGATAGACCTCTTGAAAAAGGTAAATATCATAAAATTTTACAAATCTGTGTTACACACATATCTCACAAATGCGATGTGATATTGCAAAAAACCGATTACATTTTTTGAATCAGCACATCAATAATCAATTGTGAAACCCCGTCCAAGAAATTTTATGTTTACCTGTGTTATATACAAAGTAATAAAACAAAAAGTAAATAACTATTTCTTACCTATAGCAAACCATTCACGTATTAAAAATATATAAATAAAAATTGAAAAGTTTCGTAGTTAAAGATATTAAACTAAACTTCATTTGAAAAAGCTCTAAGGTTAAAATGACAACTTTAGCAGTTCTCCATTTTCAGGGGAAAACCTATTTCTTGTGGCTTCATAAATATTCCTCCTGTTCTAAATATTCTTTCACTTTCGACTGATGACGGTGGAGCTGAAAAGTATTTTATTGCTAGTTTTTTTCAAATTCATAAAACTATTTCCAGTGTTTTTCACCAATTGAAGGGAATATCTTTGTCTTCACTGGTCAAAGTAGGCAAACTTATTTGTTTATTTCTTGATGTAATTACGTATGTAGCCTTTTACTTTTATGTACAATAATCACATCGTCAGAAAGAATGGGACTTTCTTTTTCCACTCTCCCTTTCTTTTCTGTATGACGATTTTGATGCCACAATTCCTTTAAAACAACCATAAAGAAGTGAAAATGGAACCTTCAGCTTCACTTTCCCCAGGAGTCAGAGCTAAATTTTCATTCATTTCTTTCCATGCCTCAAAGACCATATTTTTTACTGATTCATCTGATTCATGTTGAAAAAATTAGCTTGAATCTCAGATCTAAGAAAGTAGCTACACACTAAAGATTTTTCACATAGAAACTTAGATAGTCTTTTTCTACTGATTTCTTAAGAGCTTCAACGAGTGAAATTATTCCACTGAAGCTTTTGCTTTTAAATTGCCCTTTTTTAAAAATAGATTTATTGCTAAAATGCGAAGGATCACTTTTGGGCGACTGTTACTTTACGTTTAATGCTTGTTTTATTGATGTTGTCAAATTGGCTCAAGTAATGGAATAATTTTGCCACTGAAAATCAGTCAAAATTTTTCCGATTGCATTCAGCAGCGTATATGGAAGGGAACGTTTTGTTCAAACAAATCTTTTAAGCATATCATAAGTTCTGTTCCAGCGTTTAGAAACGTCTTGAATTAATTTATGCTGTTTGACATTCAGCTGCATCTGTAAAGTTTTAAGCTTTGCAGATGCCGTTGCTGAATGGTGAAAATGAGAGGATATGCTTCTGCAAGGAAATAAAATATCTTTAACAGACCTCTGACATAATATTGAATGCATAGTTGCAACATGTGAATAAAACATGAA
This sequence comes from Trachelipus rathkii, assembly GCA_015478945.1. Taxonomy (NCBI): domain Eukaryota; kingdom Metazoa; phylum Arthropoda; class Malacostraca; order Isopoda; family Trachelipodidae; genus Trachelipus; species Trachelipus rathkii. The sequence continues at coordinate 30,705 of JABUQX010032800.1, forward strand.
ATTATATCAAGCCACTCTCCTTTATACCAGCTACCATGTTTGGTCCATTATCCCGTACACTAAATGGAATTCTTATTTTTTAGAATATTGAAAAATGTCAAAGGCCTTATAGGATCTGGACAAAGCAAAGATTTTCGCCAAATTGGCTATGGCAAAATTTGGCTATATATTTATTTTTTTAAATATAAATTTTTAAAATTTGCAATTTGTGAACTGAATTAATTACTTAAGTTGTAGTAATTTTATTGTTTATAAAAGCTCACATTCGGCCCGAATAGCTTCGCAAAAGCCGAATACGAATATTCGTATTTGTCGAATAGTCCGAATATCGTAATATTTACCAAATATTTGACACACCCCTGATTATATATATATATATATATATATATATATATATTATATATTATATATATATATATTTATATAATATATATATATAATTATATATATATACAATATAGTACAATATAATATATATGATATATATATTCAGAGGTGAATGTTCCGCAATTGTAAGTCCGGCAATTCCGCAATGGCGGAATACCAAAATAATTGAGGAATTGCTATGCGATAATTTGAAAAATGTTGTGAAATTGCAGTTAGCGGAATGCCAATATATCATTCCGCAGTTAGAGGACTACCAAAAAAAAATTGTGTGTGGAGTTGCAGTGTGATGCCAAAATTTATTGTCCACAAATTTTTACACGTTGGCCATCTTTGTACCTTTGATAACACCACCGAAAAAATCTTTTTTTTTTTTTTTTTTTTTCTTCAAAAGGATCATGTTTTAAACAGGTTTCTTTTATTTCTGATGTAAAATTTATCAATATTATAAATAATATTGAGTGTTACTATTAATCGACCGATTCTCAATATCGATAATATTTAGTTCTCGATTGTCCTATAAGGTTATAACTGATATTGACCATTTATTCTTAGCACCACTTTTTCTTAATAGCAGACATATATTTATTTCCAACATTGCATTTTATCAATTTTGTGCCCTGACATTTACTCTGATTTTTATATTTTATCACTGAAAGCGCGTTAACATTGAGATTAAATTCGTGTTTTTTTTACTATAAATTTCTGAGGAATGTGCGTATATATATGGTAAATATACGATGCTTGAAACACTGTTAAAATAAACAGGGTAATTACTATTTTAGTAATTACCCAATACTTAAAAACGTGAGAATTAAAATTGTGGTGCGTAAAAATTGCAATTAACATGTTGTTCTTGGTAGCTTAAAATTCCATTGATAAATATATTTTACCATATATTTTAATATTTTATAATATATTATTATAATATTTAATATTACCATATTTTTTGCTATAATTTATGAAACGTGTCAACACCAAATTTCAGATAAATTGTATTGTACAGTCAACATTAATGATGAATAAAATAATATAACATTGGTACCCAACATCGAAATTCTAAACAATTTAATATATATATTTATAGTATATATATATATATATATATATATATAATTATATATATATATATATAATATTTATATATAATATATAGTATATATCAATATATATTATATATAGTATATATATATAATTTTTCAAATTATTTGGAATATTTTCCCAAACGAGGAAGAACCTACTAGGAAGTAATTATCCGGTTATCCGGCCGGATAACAATGATATCCGGCTGGATACCGGATAGTCAAAAACTTGGCCGGATAGGCCGGATACCGGATAGTTGCCGGATATCCGGCCATCCCATAATATATATATATATATATATATATATATATATATATATATATATATAG
>JABUQX010032800.1:37500-40000 GCA_015478945.1 Trachelipus rathkii
ACAGGAGAGATGAGAGAAAAACCGTCGAAAGAGATAGGAAAGTTAGAATACGTTTTAGAGAAGGAGATTTGTGGAAGTTGGGTTTTTAAAGAATTGAATTTCACCAAGTTATTTCTATCCATCAGCGAGAATTCTATACCAGATAAAAATAGGAAAGGATTAAGACAAGAGGCAATTCTAGAAGTAAAAAAGAGAAGCAGAACTGAAATGAGTGGAAGAATGAAGGGTTTTGAGTCATCGGTATATTAGTGGATAGAGTTAGATGTGTGCAGGTGAGAAGATCCTTATGAAAAGTAGGAAAAAAGTATGAGAGATAAGACAGAACCCTGAGGAAACACCACTATTGACAGAAAAAGAAGAAGAAGTCGCCCCGATCAACAACAGCCGGTATTTAGAGATTTTGAACTAAGCTAACCATAATTAAGCAAAGAGGAAAGAGGAAACCAAGGAGGGAGCTTGAGAGAGTGGACGCGTTGCCATTACTCGGTCAAATGCTTAGATATGTCAAGCTCCCACCCACGCAAGTCTTCTCGTAGTTCCTTAATGGTGGAAAACCATAAATACGTTAAAAGGAAAGTATATCGCCAGAAGAACTTCGAGCGCTGACCGTACTGGCGTTCGGAAAGAAGGGAATGAGTTTCCAGATAATCTTAAGAAGTGAAAAGTTTGAGAAGGGTTTCAAAGATCTTACCATAGAATACAAGTGAGAGCTATAGCGCGATAGTTAGAGGGATCAGAGCTGCTTCCCTGTTTTTCTGGAATAGGTTGGACATGGCGTGTTTCCAACACTGAAGGAAAGTGCTTAGTATTGAGACATAGGAGAGTAAGTTGAACGAGGGGCGGGGCATAGCACGGAGCACACTCCCTCAAAACTTGGGGAGGTATGCCATCTGGGCCACCCGTCTTCCTATTCTTCATAGATTTCAGGGGCCTATTGCACCCGATCAAATGTAATTACAGGTAGAGACATTAGACACCTGAGAGGAGAAGAGGAGAAGAGATATGCCAGAATCGTCTAGGGTTAAGTTAGTGGAAAATAGGAGGCGAAGAGATTGGCCTTTCAGTTGGAGAATTAACAACAGAACCATAAGAGGAAAGGCAGATTTACAGAATTTGCTAGAGATGTTTTTGGCAATGAGGCCAGAAAGATTTGGTCAGTAGGAGAAACCAAGGAAGTTAACGGCACTTTCGTTGATGAAAGCCCGCTCTGCTCGTCTAAGAGTATCCCTGCAACGATTTCTAGCTGATTGAAAATTGGCGAGAGTGATTGGAAAACGAGAATTTTCCACCCCCGATACGCAATGTCTCTAGCCTGAATGGCCAGATAACAAGCACGATTGAACCATGGTTTATGAGGGGAGAAAGATTTAGTTGAAGAAGGAATGAACCAGCTAGTCCCATCAACGATTAAATCTTCCTCCTAATCTTTTAAATATTTATTACATCCATCATTATTTTCTAACTGAGTAGTAATTTGCTATCATCTGCAAACTTTGGAAACCTTACATTTAAGGCCCCTGTTCTAAATATTTTATACATATATGAAGAAACAGCAAAACTTGACTTAAGAAATCGTTACGGACCACAAACATTGTCCCCTCATTCCATTAATAAATACTTTTCATATTCATTATTATTATTATTATCATTATAATTATTATTTATTATTATTATATTATTTATTATTTTTATTATTATTATTTTATTATTATATTATTATTATTATTATTATTATTATTATTATTATTATTATTATTATTATTATTATTATTATTATTATTATTATTATTATTATTATTATATATTATTATTATTATAGTTATTATTTTATTTTTTTTTTTTTTTTTTTTATTTTAATTTAAATTTTTATTAATTTTAAAATTTATTTTAATTTTTTAAACTTTAATAAAATTATTTTATTTATTTAAATTTTAAAATTATTTTTATTATTATTTTTGTTCTTCTTATTATTATTATTATTAGTTATTAATTATTATTATTATTAAGAGACTTAAGGAATCAAAAATTTTGATCGCTTAAATAATTTTTTTGGGGGTTGAACCCCTGCCCCCCTGTCTACAGCCTTATATATATATATATATATATATATATTATATATATATATCTGTAAAATTTATAATATATATATTATATATATATATATATAATTAATATTAATTATATTATATATATATATATATATATAATATATTATATATATATATAATATATATATATAGAGAGAGAGAGATGAGAGAGAGAGAGAGAGAGAATTTTTTTTTTAAATATATATATTTCAAATATCTCGTCATCGTTCAGCGTACATCGGCACGTCACGTTCAAAATTCCTTTAATCTGATCATCATCGTCATCGGCAAAAATTTCATAATCGTCCCATCACTTAATATATATATATATATATATATATATAATATATATATATGCTATATTATATATATATAAATATATTATATATATAATATATATATATATTATAGAA
>JABUQX010032800.1:45000-65000 GCA_015478945.1 Trachelipus rathkii
TCGATTCTTGCTCTATTCTCTGGGCCATTCAGGCTAGAGACAGTGGCTATCGGGTGTGGAAAAATTCTCTTCTCCTATCCACTCTCGCTAATTTTCATTCAGCTAAAATCGTTGCAGGGATACTCTCGACGAGCAAAGCTGCCTTTCATCAAAGGAAAGTGCGCTAACCCCCTTGGTTCTCTACTGACAAATTTTTCATCTCTAGCAACTTCGGTAAATCTGCTTTCCTCCTCTTATTCGATTCTGATCATTGTATTGCTAATTCTCCAACTGAAAAGGCTAATCTCTTCGCCCTCGCTCAACTATATTCTCTATGTCTCGAATACTAACACTTTCCCTCAGTGTTGAAGCTCTCACATGTCCAACCTATTCCGAAAAAAAGAAGCCGCTCTGATCCTTCTAACTTCAGCCCTATAGCTCTCACTTTATTCTATCTAAGATCTGAAACCCTCTCAACTCACTTCTTAGATCATTCTGGAAACTCAATCCGATTGCCAGCACGCTCTCGTGCACGAAGCTACTGCGAATACATCCTATCTAAACCGATTTATGGTTTTTCGTTCTTAGGAACTACGGGACTTGCGTGGTGGCGCTGGACATATCCAAAGCATTTTACCGGGTATGGCAACGCTCATCGCTCTCCAAGCTCCCCTCCTTTGGGTTTCCTCCTTCTCTTTGCTTACTTATCTCTAGCTTTCTTTCAAATCCTCAATATCGGCTGTTGTTGATGGGCCGACTTCTTCTTTTTCTGAATAGTGGTGTTCCTCAGGTTCTGTCTTATCTCCTACTTGTTATTCCTACTTTTCATTAATGATCTCATCTGCACATCTAACTCGATCCACTCGTATTCCGATGACTCCACCCTTCATTCTTTAACTCAAATCAATTCTACTCCCACTTTACTCTGGAATTGCCTGTTCCGTCTTAATCTTTCCGATTTTATTCTCGCTGATGTATAGAAATAACTTTGGAAAATTCAATTCTTTAAAAACCCAACTTTTACAAATCTCCTTCTCCAAATACCTTCTAACTTTCCTATCTCTTTCGACGTTCTCTGTTCTCTCCTGTTGACAATATAAAACATCCTTGGCCTTAACAGACTTGAACAAAAAAATGTCTTGGAAACCTCACATCACAACGGTTGCTAGGGCGGCCTCGAGAAATGGGAAGTTTCTTGTAACTGTAGACTTCCTTCCTTTGCTCAGTTGCTCGCTAACAAAGGTCTTCATCCGGCCCATGTATGGATACTGCTCTCATATCTGGGGAGGGGGGCTCTCTGGTTTCACCGGCTTTTGGACAGGGTCGAGTCAATGAAAAGGCTTATAAACTGTTCTTACTTTCCAGTTCACTGACCCCCTATCTTTAGGCGGTGATGTTGGCGCTTTATCTCTATTCTATAGGTACCGCAGCGGCAAGTGTTCGAGGGAACTTATCACTCGCGTACCACCACCTTGTACAACGCCTTCGTAGCACAATAGCGTGCTGTATCTCGCACGAGTATTGTGTTGACATTAGTAACTCAGGCTAGTTTTGCTGTGGTGTTCCTTCTTTCCCACCACCTCTGTTTGTGGAATTCTCTCCATCTTCTGTATTCCTACTGAATTTAATTCTCACTTTAAAGCCGTCTGTGCTCATGATGTAATTTGCGCTAAAGAAACTTTTGCAGAGTACTACACCCCTCTTTAATAGGGCTTACCGTGGTGGTGTGACAACTGTAAAAAGAAAATCCGTTGAATGCAGATATGAGCAAATGAACTGAACTCCTATTTCCCCCCATCCAAAAGCATCATTCAGATTATTCCAGAAAATCACTTCTTTCAGACAGTACCCTCAGATGGATCATATGTCGCAACCACACAAATTTGACCTTTTTCAAACTTAAATTTAACCTTTTAGACTTCTAGTACTCAACACACACAAAATCTACCATAGCTCTCTACCACACTCACTCATCAGAAATGCAAATCCTTCTATCCCCCTCTCATTTCCTTCCACAGCACACAACGCATTTCCACCACACCACTCATTTCAACGTTTCCTTTCATCTTTGTTTCAGTCACGAGGCGAGCAAATCAAATTTGCCCTTTCTAAATACACCATCACCTCTCTCCTCATCTCCTCAACCATTTATTCCTCTGACATTTCATATACAGATCACGATTCATACATTTTCGCCGAAGGATAAAAGGGCGCTTACTGCGACGACCTTCTCCGAAGCATGCATTAGCATTCCTGGCAAAAAATAAGTGGTGTAGTAGGCAGCCAACCTAACTACCCCCGTCCCTTAGTCGCTTCTACGACACGCAGGACATACGATGTGGCCAATTTTTTCTCCCTACACTATGGATTATAAGGATAGGGATTTCTGTAAGATGTTGTCTAGAAAGAGAAGTGTCCCCACCATCTTAGTCTGGCTGCGTCCACCTTATTCATCATGGGTTTCACACCCACGCTCTCCCTCACTGTCTCGTTTCTCACTCTGTCTCTCCTCGTCTTTCCAATCACCTTCCTCAACACATTCATCTCCGCTGTCTGAATTCTACTCTCCTCTCTCCCTGTCATGCTCCATGTCTCTGCCCCATACAACAGAATTGGGGTCAACACTCCCTCGTATATTGCTCTCTTCACCTCTTTGTTCATAAATTTATCTTTCAAGATGGGGTATACTTGCTCTTACAGTTGCCTGCCATCTGCTCAATCCACTAGTAATTTTCTTGAACCCCCCCCCCCCTTCTCGTTCCAAAGTGCTTCCTAGGATTTATATATGTCCACATTTTTAATCTCTCTAACCGTCTACCTCCAATATCAACTCCTCCTCCTCCCCCCTGCTTACTACCAATATTTCTGTTTTCTCCACATTCATATTAATTCCGCTTCTTCTTCAATTTCGCGGCAAGATCGAACTTTTTCCTAAATATTTCTGTTATCTCCACTCCAACACGCAAAATCATCTGCGTATACCATGATGTCTCCGTCAATCTCCTCTAAACTCTCCTTTACACCTCTTATGACTGTGTCCAAATACGCTATAAACAGTATCGGCGACAGCACACTACCCTGCCTTACTCCAGTTTTTACCTCAAACCATTCCTCGTTTTTATATCCTGTTCTTCTCCTACTTAAGCTATTCACATATGTACTTCTTACTGCCCTTATCAGTCTGTCATCAACTTCATAATCTCTCTCCAGAACTCTCCATAGCTTCTCCCTGGGTACAGAATCAAATGCTTTCTTCAAATCTATGAAGGCGATATATGCCTTCTTGTTGTATTCCCATGTCTTTTCCTGTATCATTCTCAATGCGAACATTAAATCTGTAGTGCTTCTGCCACCTCTGTACCCATACTGCTCTTCACCTAATCTTGGCTCTATTTTTGATCTTAATTTTCTTTCTAATATTCTTTCATATAACTTAGCCATGTGATCAATTAGTGAGATTCCTCTATAATTTTTACAATCTCCTGCGTCCCCCTTACCTTTATAAATGGGAACTATTATTGACCTTCCCCAACCTTCCGGCACTCTACTCTCCACCCAACACCTGTTCAGAAATTTCAGCATCAAGGCTTTCAGCTCCTCTCCTCCCCTCCTTCAGCAATTTCAATATGTATCCCATCTCACAAGTCTTCTCCGCGCTTCATTTTCCCCTAAACGCCTCCACAAATTCTCCTCCGTTATGCCTCCTCCTCCACTCCCTCTTCGTTTCTCTCCTCCTCCTCTCTCTCCCCTTCCTCTTCCGGCTGCACCTCCACATTCAGCAACTCATCAAAGTACTCTATCCACCGTATATATATATATATATATATATATATATATATATATATAAATATATATATATATATATATATATATATATATATATATATATATATATATATATATGTATTAATATATATATATAATATATATATTATATAATATATATATATATATATATAAATATATATATAATATATATATATATATATATATATATATAGATAATATAATAATATATATATAATATTTATATACTCTATCCACCGTATATTATATAAATATATATATATTAATATATATATATATATATTTATATAAGTTATAATAATATATATATATATATATATATAATATATATATATATATATATATTTATTATTATTATATTATTATTTCTATTTATTATTATTATTATTATTATTATATTATATTATTTATTATTATTAATTATTATTATTATTATTTATTATTATTATTACTTATTATTATTATTATTATTATTATTATTATTAATTTTTATATTATTATTATATTATTATTGAGTTTAAATTATTCAATTCTTAAAATTTGTTCAATTAATCGGCAAAATAATCGGCTAAATTTGCCGATGACGATGACGATGACGATGTAAAAAAAATATGCCGATTTTTGCCGATGCGATTTCGATTAATCGTCCCATCACTAATTATAATACTATATATATATTATATATATATATATATATATATATATATATATATATAAATAATATTATGATAGATTATATATAATAATTATATATTATTATATAATATATATAATATATATATATTATATATAATATATATATATATATATATATATGTATATAGATATTTGGCCCTTTAATTTGGGACCGGAGAAGAATCATTATAGTGGTTCAGAAGGGTTAATTTTTTTTTTTTGTAAGAAATTCTGTTTATTGAGCAAAAATTTGCATAAAACAACCAATGACTGTATAGAATAATCGAAGTTTCATGAACGACTAATAAATAAACCTCCCAATCATATTTTATAAATAAATGTCTCTATTATATGTTTTTGTTATAATTATGTAATATATTTTTATATATATTAAATAATCTTTCAGTCATTTATTATTATTATAAGAAATATTTATAAAATATAGCTAGGTATATATATTATATATATAATATCAGGTTTTCCATTCAGGAGTTGGATTTTTTTGAAACTTTCTTTTTCATTTTTGAGTGATAATAATAATAATAATAATAATAATAATAATAATAATAATAATAATAATAATAATAATAATAATAATAATAATAATAATAATAATAATAATAATAATAAAATAATAATAATAATAAAATAAGATTGAAATCAATAATGATTATAAAAATACTAGTAAGTAATAATAAAATAATAAAATTATAATAATAGTAATATAATTATCATAATAATAATATAATAATAAGTAATAATAATAATAATAATAAATTATTGAAAAAGATATGATAGTTGTTTTTCATTTCTATGTAAATTTGGAAAGGTTTTCCATTTTTATCTTATGATAAATGGAAAATGGAACATAATATTTGAAGACATTATTATTATTATTATTATTATTATTATTATTATTATTATTATTATTATTATTATTATTATTATTATATGATTTATATACTATATATATATAATATATATAAATATATATATATATATATATATATATATATATCTATATATATTATATATATATATATATGTAATAACCCTTTGATGAGTTAATACAGTGATAATGAAAAGGGGTAATTACTTTTTATTTTTATTTCTAAGACTAATTAATCAGGTGGTAAATAATGGTATCAATATTAACAGTTAACACAATGGGTCAGTTCACAGTCATTAATAATATTGGTGAAGGTTAATATCATAATTTTTATATTCAAACACAAATTTCCGGCCTTTAACAAGCCGACACACAACGCGACTTCTCTTCTTGTATCTTGAAGCCAAACTGCCCTTGCCTTCCCTCAAAATGCCAGGCATTCTCGGGTAGCATTTTGCAGTGACTCATTTTTACGACAATGAAGAGTCACCGAATATTCATCTTACATAATATAATAACAATTAAAATTTAACAAATAGAGAGCCCCCTTTTTGAGTGATGTTACAGGTGTGTATAGTCTTGTACAAAGCCACTATGAGAGGTGTACAGGATTATTGTGAGGGCAAGAGAAATCCTGTCCTCACAAGGTTTTTTTTTTTTTTTTTTTTTTTTTTTTGTAGTAATTTGATATTATTAATTTATTACGAAATACAAATTCTATTCTTACAATACATTGTTACAAAATACATAAAAGACCTTCTTAATCCCCACCTCGGGTTTGACTATTTCAACTCTTCTATTACACCCTTCCTGTGACCATTTTGTAAGGAACATGCATGGAATTTATTACCTACTATTAGTGTTTGCAGGCATCGTATTCGTCTATAGTAGTTAGAGTAGAGGAAGAAGACGTTTTTTTTTTTGGAAGGGATAAAGTGTCAATTCAACTACTGTCTAATTCTAAGAGTTGCATGCAGAACTTAATAAGCTCCCCTTTCCTCTTTTTTTTTTTTTTTTTTTTTATTATTATTATCTAATATATATAATTTTTTTTTTTTATTTATTTAACTTTATTTTTCTCTTGGGTTTCAGTGTCCCTATCAGTTATGTTATGAAAAATTCTTACATTTCTTAAATTTTCCACTGCCTCTTTCCCATGCTTTAAAATGTAAACGTTATTCTTTTTTATCCGTAGCACCCTGAAAGGTCCTGAGTATCTTTCTGACAGTTTTCCTACATTGTACTGTTGATTTCTCACCAACACTGCCTTTGCCTTGTGGAGATCTTTCGGAACAAATATATTCTTATTTTTATATACAACCTGTGGTGCCAAAGGCCTACGCATTAAAGCCACTAATTTCTTCAAATAGGCACTTTGACTGACTGTGGCACTGAGTGCCTCCTTCTGCAATAAGCTTCCTGGCACAGATAGATTTTGGCCGAACATAAGCACACTGGGAGTAACCCCTTCGTCATTTATAGGGCTAATTCTCAAACAGTACAGTGCCCAAGGCAAAATTTCAGGCCATTTTAACCCTTCATTTTCCCCATCATTAATCATACACCTTAGTGTCACTATGAGGGCTTGATTCAAATTTTCAACTTTGCCGTTTACGTTTGGTGAGCTAGCCGTTGTGAAAATCTTATCTATGCCGAGTAGGTTACATACGTCATTAAATAATTTGGCAGTGAACTGGCTTCCTCGATCTGAGATGAGTCTTTTTATTGAGCCACAGAACGGAAAAATTTCGCTCACTAACACAGTCAAAACCGAGTCGACCGTCGCCTGCCTAAGAGGGTAGGCGAAGGGATACTTACTAAATCTATCAATAAAAACAAGCAGATAATTGAACCCCATACTATACGGAAACTTACATAAATCCACATGGAGAGTGTCAAACTTCTCCGAGACTTCCTTAAATCTGCCGAATTCTGGAGATATCCTTCTAACACTCTTATTTTTTTGACAGACATCACAACTCTGTATAAATTTTTTTACTCTACTATGCATAAATCTGAAGGCAAAATCCGCTTTCAGAATAATCAAAGTCCGTTTAATTCCCAAGTGATTTGTATTATGTATTTTCCCTATGACATCATCCACCAGATTTTCCGGTACTAATATTCTAGCTGTGCCGTAGAGATATCAACCGCCAAAGACAGCTCTTTGCCCCGATGGATGAATTCCTTGTAGCAGGCCTTCAATCCACTAGTTTTCAGCCCCTTTATTAGGTCCCTTATATAACCATCAGTCTCCTGTTCTATAGCTATTTCCTTGAAATCTACTCCATCCTGAATTTTCTTCATCATTCCATTTAACCCTTTTTTACTGTAAGTTATAGTATTTATTACAAAATTCTCAAAATCATTATCATTACCAGTTCGCTCTATTATCATTGCCACTATATTATTACTACTACTACTACTAACTACTACTACTATGCCGCATTACTTATAACTCTACTATCGCTTTTATTGTTATTATTATTATTATTATTATTATTTCATTATTATATTATATTATTATTGCCATTATTATTATTATTATTATTATTAGGTTTATTCATTATTATTACCGCTTTTGTTATTATTTTTATTACATTATTATTATGATTATTATATTATTATTATTATTTATTATTATATTATTATTTTCATTATTATTACCGTTTTATTATTATTTTATTATATCATTATATTATTATTATTATTATATATTATATCATTATTATTATTATTATTATTATTATTAATTATTTATTATTATTATACTATTATTATATTATTATTTTTATTATGATTTTTATTATTTTATTATTATTATTATTATTATTAATTATTATTATCATTAATTTTTTTTTTTTTATTTTTTTATTATTATTATTATAATACCTGTAGTAAGTCTTTTTCTTTTAACGTGCGATTTAAGGCTCAACCTTCCACTACGAATTCAAGAGAATTCCATCCACTAACTCCTCCTCGTTGTAAACTCGTCTCCATAGTAAGTTTGTTTTGGCCTACGCCCACTCCCCATTTCGTTACACAGCACAGTTGCAATTGCAACTCCCCAGCCTCTATGATTTTATCTCTTTCGTTAGCCAATTCTGTTAAAATTATCGCCAATTTATTTTTAGCCTTAGAGACCAATTTAAATTCAACGTCAAAATTTGCAATGGCATTCAATAAATTTACCTCTCGAATATTATGAATTTTTTCGGCACTCTTTTTCATATAAGCTGTGATTAACCCACTGTTGCTAGTACAGACAGTGATTCTCTTATTGGCAATTAAGTAAGCATATTTTTGTAAACTGTTTTTGACGCATAAGAGCTCCTTAACCAGCTGAGGTAGGGCCACTTCTGCCTCGGTGAGTATGGTACTATAAAGCGCGAAAATCTTTGTTTGATTATTTTCTTCTCCCATAAGTGCGCTGGCTATAGTAAGCTCGCTAACCTTCGTGTATACTAACAACAAAGTTCGTTCATCAGGGAACGACAACAGGGTGGCGCTCACCATTGCTGCTTTAGCTTCTAGAAACGCTCGCTCGGCTTCTACCCCCCAGGAAATCCTTTTATTGGAGGCGGGTTTTCCTTTCAACATTTTCGTTAGGGGTTGCAACAATTGAGCCGCCCCTACTATGTTGATTCGGCAGAAATTATATAGACCGAGGAAAGCCCTAAGTTGTTTGATGGTTGTTGGCCTTGCAACATTCACCACTGCATCGATTTTCTCCTTACTAGGCTTAACCCCCTTCTCGCTAACATTGAAACCTAGAAAGTCCGTTTCTTCGACTGCAAGTACACATTTTTCTGGGTTCAGATAAATTTTCATATATTTTAATCTCTCCAAAACTTTCTCCAACATTGCAACATGCTCTTCAAGAGTCGAACTGGCAATTAAGATGTCATCTAAATAAACAAAAACGTTCCTTAAATCTCCAAACAAGATTGACATAAAGCGCTGGAAGGCACTAGAAGAACACTTATGTCCTTGTATTAAATAGTTAAAACTGTAATTACCAAATGGACAAGTAATAGTGAAATATTTCTTCGTTTCCTCGCTGACTGGCACGTTATAGTAAGCTTGCCGAACGTCTAGCCTTGTTAATAACTTGCAATGTTGCAATTGCAAAATAATATCCTTAATCTTGGGTAGGGTAAAATTGTCAGAGGTTGATCTTTGGTTTAATAACCTCAGATCAACGACCAAACGAACCCTTCCGTCCGACTTTGGCAAAAAGCTAGTTGGAAAACCCCAATTGCTTCGCCCCCGCGAAATGACCCCCGCGTCCAATAATTTATTGATTTCCTCCCTTGCTTTCTCAAAAAGATGTGGAGCTATGGTTCTACTCCTCAATTGTATCGGCGATCCATTAACAGTCACATGGTATGGGTAGTTTGCCGCTAACTCGCATAAAATTTCCTCCTTCAAAGGACATTCTTCTTTCTCCTCCCCCCCCTCATCAACAGTGCAATCTTCACCCCCCTCTCCAATAGTACAATCTTTACTCCCCCCTCCCCCCTCCCCTATAGTTTCATTACTATTAAGCCGTGACTGAGCGACGAAGTTGTTCTCACAGCTGTCAAAATAAGCCCCGCCCCCTTTTTTCCGGTACTTTGTACAAATAAAGCGCCATCTTTTGAGTTGATCATTCTTTAAATCTAAATTAGGTGCTTTATAAGGATTTACGAACAAAACTTGGTACTTTCTAATTAAATCATTAACTAATTCATATTCGCAAAGCGGTATATTTAAAGAGACAGCGGCTAGCGGGAGGATAGAGTTCCGAACATGCTTGGAAAAATCAAAAGCTTCGTTGCAAAGAGAAATACTACGTCTAGTGCTGGTATCTAGTAAAAAATGGTACCTAAAGTCAATGATGAACCCGTGTTTTTTGAGAAAAGGCATGCCTAAGACATTGAATTTAATATCTGAAGCGTAGGCATGCAAGTCATAAGGTCTGCCCAACCCCAAGTCAACTTTAGTCATTATTTTTTTATAAATATGGATACAGCCTCCGTTCGCGGCCCTGGCACTCCCAATCGGGGCCTCCTCCTTATCCGATTCAGTAGCAATTAAAAGGTCGAGGCAACTCCCACAGTCTAGTAAATAAGTCTCATTGTTAGTTGCGTCCGAAATATAATACAATTTATCAAAAATTACTTCTTTAACAGCTGCAACGATTTTAGTTGAGTTGCCAGAAACTTCGACCACAGCTTATCCAATAAGTCACATCATTATTTCCTTAAAATAAATGACCCTCATGCTTATCAAGGAAAAGAATTCTCCTTTCATCTCTAAAAACTAATACCAATTTCATTTCAAAAGGGAATTCGCCCTTCATTAATTACAAATTCATTTTTATTCATTATTTTTATTCAATAAATTAGATTCACAAGTCAGAATCGCCTCCATTCCCGCCTCCTCCCCAGTGACTGGGGTAGGGGGATAGGTTGACTCCGTCGGTGGAGGCAGCGACTCATTCACAAAGCTATTGTTTTCAAAAGTCACAGCGTTATTATTTTCAATACAATTATAAGAACTTACAAAACCGTTATTGCCACCACTACGACTATCATTCCTAGTTCTACAATCATTATTATTATTATTGCTATTATTGTTATTAACCTCATCATGCGTTGAGTTACAATTTAAAGTTGAAGATGACTCTACTCCTACTGACTCAGTGACAAGCGACTTCTGTGGGGGAGGGGGTGAATCACTAGGAATCCCCCCCTGCCCTTGATCATCCTTACAAGTGATATTTCTACTCCATTTAAATCTATTGACATTTCCATCATACCCACGATTAATATAATTACAATTATTACTAAAGTACCTATTACTATTATGGTCATTAAGATTAGCGTGCTCATTATTATTATAGAAATTATTATAACCGACACGTGCATTATTATTATAATTATTATTGTTACAATTAATATTTTCGTTACCATAGCAATTATTATTATAAAAATCGTCAATACTATGGTTACTGTAATTTCTATTATTATAATTACGACTATAATTTCTACTGTTATTATGATTATTGTTATAATAACGTCTTCTACTATAGTTAAAATTAATATTTCCCCGCCCAAAATTTGATTTATTCATACAAAAGTTACAGGGTAAACAATCATAAAGGTCTCTACTCACAAAAGCGTCGTTCCCCCCAATATTCACCCTCATCTGGTCCGGGAGTCGCCTCACGGACCAGCCCTTCCATTTTTTGAAATGTTGACGTTCTGTTGTGGGGGTGGAGGAGTTGCCGGGGGTTGCGATATCAAGGTGTACATTGGACAATATCGACCCTCACATCGAAATGCATGGTGCAAAAATTTCCTATGAAACCTACAAAGGCCTTCTGTACTAGGCCCAGCTGCAACGTTGTTATAAGTTGATCGGTTGAAATTTCTTCCTCTTGAATTTTGATCATCATTGGGGGTGGGAGAATTCTTCGCATTCTGACACAGCGTCTTCGCGAGCTCTATGACGCTCTTAGCTAGTGACTTCAGTTCTTCGGCCGACTTTTCATGAGAGATTATCAGTCGACTTATCTCCCTCTCCTGTACTGACGTCTCTCTGTTGAGTGACTTGGTGACTTTTTCTTCTGCTGGTCGTATGGCGTTCACAGATTGCCATTCGTTTCCCCCCACCGCGGGGGATTGGCGAGCACCGTTTGGGGAGAAAAATTTGTTGAAAATGTCGTCGGCTATTTCAATTAATTCCTCAAAATCATGGTTTTTCTCTGTTGTCATGAGGGAGATCTGTAATTGCTTAGGCAATCGTAAGAGAAAGAGTTCTCTAATAAATTTAGCATCGTTGTCTGTTATCGAATCGAAAGTGGATAATCCAAGCATTTCTTTTATTCTAACTGCATAATCGGATGGGAGCTCTCCCTCCCTCATCCCTGATTGAAAGACTTCTTCTATCTGAGTTCTTAGCGATGGTGCATAGAGTTTTTCTATTACCTTGACTAGTTTAGTATAACAATCGTCCTTTAGGGGAAGTTTCAACGAATTTGTAATCTTGCTTGGTAATTTTGATGCCAAAAGTCTTACCCTCTCCCTTTGATCGATGATTTCATTAAGGTTAAAGATCATTGTCGTTTGCCGAATCCACTCTAAGGCATTGAATTCGTTGAAGGTGGGAATGGCATTGAGCGGGAGATTCTTCTTTTTTCTTTTCTCCCTAAGAGAGTGGGGGAAGGATGACTTTTCACCAGGTTTGTTGCTTCACACTCATCTTGGATCTCGTTTTCCGATTCTGTTTCATATTGTGATGCGTCACCTTCTTCATTTACCCCCTCGATAGGAGGGGCTTCTGGGGGAGTGTGATGGGGTCTTGATGATTGAGACCGAGTCACAATAGCTACGTTGCTTCTCTTCGTTTGGACTCTGAGCGACTTTCTTTTTAGACTCGGCATTCTTAACGGGTTTTTTTTTTTTTTTTTTTTTTTTTTTTTTTTTTTTTTTTTTTTTTTTTTTTTTTTTTTTTTTTTTTTTTTTTTTTTTTTTTTTTTAAGCCTATTGTGATAGGGTTTCTTATTTCACTGTTTTTTCAGGGGAATTTGAACTTTTTTTTTTTTTTTTTTTTTTTTTTTTTGTGTTGTTTTTTGTGTGTGTTTGTGTTTTGAATTGGCACTTTTTTTTTCACTTCACTGTCTTAATTAGGCACTGTTTGAATTAATTTACTGTTTGACACTCTTCACATCAGTTAGGTATGGGAGTTATTCGAGTCGCTCTGTTGGTCACCATTCTTTGTAATAACCCTTTGATGAGTTAATACAGTGATAATGAAAAGGGGTAATTACTTTTTATTTTTATTTCTAAGACTAATTAATCAGGTGGTAAATAATGGTATCAATATTAACAGTTAACACAATGGGTCAGTTCACAGTCATTAATAATATTGGTGAAGGTTAATATTATAATTAGTTCCTACGATCAAACACAATTTTCCGGTTCTTTTTCACGAGCCGAAACTCTATGCGACCTCATTTCTTGTATCTTGAGGCCTTACTGCCCTTGCCTTCCCTCAAAATGCCAGGCATTCTCGGGTAGCATTTTGCAGTGACTCATTTTTACGACAATGAAGAGTCACCGAATATTCATCTTACATAATATAATAACAATTAAAATTCTAACAAATAGAGAGCCCTTTTTGGTGATGTACAGGTGGTGTATAGTTCTTGTAGCAAAGCCAACTATGAGAGGTGTACAGGTTATTGTGAGGGCAAGAGATCCTGTCCTCACATATATATATATTCTATATATGATATATATATATATTTTATATATATATATATATATATTATATATATATATATTATATTATATATATATAATTATATACATAGTATTTGTTAAAAGCTTGCGCAGAAGTTCCACAACTAAAATTTTATCGAAATATAAAATAGTTTTTCTGTGGGGAAAAATGTTCTGTCGGACGTGATGCAGAATTAGTTTTGAAAAAAAATTTAATATTAGAAAATATATTATTATTATTATTATTATTATTATTATTATTATTATTATTATTTGATTATTTTATTTTTGTTTTTATTTTTATTATTTTTGTTTTTGTTTATTTTTATTATTATTATTATTATTATTATTATTATTATTATTATTATTATTATTATTATTATTATTATTATTATTATTATTTTTAATATTATTTTTCTATTATTATTATTATATTATTATTTAATTATTATTTATTATTATTATTATTATTATTATTCATTTAATATTAATTTTAATTATTATTATTCTTCAGTCCAGTCATTAATTACTCATTGCAGTAGAGTCATATTCCGATATTACTTGCTATTCACAAGTTATCTTAATACTTATATCGCGACTGAACGTATTTACTGATAGTACTTATCGGAAGTAGATAAAGAAGAAAAGAAGTTATGCGTAAATAACTTTAATAGCCTATTTTTGTTTACTATATATATATAATAATATATAATATATATATATATATATATACTATATATATATATATATAATAATATATTATATAATATATATATTATATTATATATATATATATAATATATATTATATATATATATATATATTATATATATATATATAACGGTTATCTTGGGGTGCTGGTAAGCAAGTCCTTTTACGTCTCCACACCATCCTAATCCGATCGAAGGTGGACTATAGCTGCGTAGTATATGGTCAGGCCTCCCTAACTCTTACTCTCCCATTTAGATCCCATGCAAAACGAGGCGATCTGTATCTCACTGAAGCCTTCCGATCGTCCCCCCGGGTGAGCCTTTTAAGTTGAATTCAATGTTAATGCCATTCTCTTATCGAAGGGAATTCATTCAGTGCACAAGTTATCTTCAAACCCCAATACATCTGCTTTTTAACATCAATTCTGCGAGACGATACCTCATAATCCTCCTTACTGGCCATTTGCAAACAAAGTTTATAACATCCTTAACTCCCTCAACATCCCTTTGCAAAATGCTGCCGTTCTCTTATGATGAAGAGTATACACCTTGGCTATTCCCTGCTCCCACATTTGCCCTCTCTAACTGTCTCTCTCTCTCTCTCTCTCTCTCTCTCTCTCTCTCTCTCTCTCTCTCTCTCTCTCTCTCTCTCTCTCTCTTTTTCTCTTTCTTTCTCTTTCTCCTCTCTCTCTCTCTTTCCTTTTCTCCTCCTCTCTCTCTCTCTTCTCTCTCTTCTCTCTCTCTCGTCTCTCTCTCTCTTCTCTCTCTCTCTCTCTCTCTTCTCTCTCTTCTCTCGACTCTCTCTCTCTCTCTCCAACTTCTAGCCCACTCCTGTCTTGTAAGGCTCATTCCTCTCATTCCGGAGTTTCATGTGGATTTTATTTATTCCAATGCTTATGACGGCTCTTAACAGGGACAGTGTGGGTGCGCTCTGGTTGTCTTTCCTGACCGGCAATCCTCCCATACCCACTCACGCCCCTTCAATGCTTCAATTTTCGGCAGAATTAATGGCATAACGATTGGCCCTTATCTCGAATTCTATCCTTAACCAAAGAATCTATCTCATTTTATTCATATTCGCTCAGCACCTGGCAATGGCTTAAGCAATACCTAGTTCGAAAAACCAAAATGGTAATCCGCTGTACAACAATTCTTCCGCTGCTTCGCTCTCGTAAGAAACATCAATACTATGTTGGCCCCCCCCCTCTTGCGTAGGGTAGCTGGCAGCGAATCGCTGACAGACGAGGGCAAATGTCCGCCTCTTCTTTTCGGAGTGTTTCTACGGTACCTCCCGGATGCATATTCGACAAGGTCGCCTCTCCACTCAAGCCTGATTATTATTCCTGCCTCTCCGACAAGAGTTCCGGTCTTGGTTGGCAAGCTGTGCTGGACGTGATCAGCAAGGGGCGAAACTTAGAAATTGAAACCGAACATTGGTGAGTGGTCTTCCTTTCGCGACGAAAGCCGCTTGCAGCGAGGTGATACATTGCAGCCATCGTATTGGCCATACAATATGGCAATATCACTCACAGCACTAAATGTCACGTTGGACCTCCACCTATCTGCAAATTTTGCCCAGTTCCGCCATACCTCGCAATCTGTTTCACCTATATCTTCCATTGAATCTGTCCCAACTGGACCAATTCGTTGTCGTCATTTTTCCCTACTTTATTTTCATAACCACCTTCTTAAAGGTATCCCCATAATCTTATCTAAATCCCTCCCACTTAACAGTAACCTATTTTCTCTTATCTTCAGAACTGAATATTCTTTATAAAATATGATTTTGTTATGTAATATTAGGACTATTTACAATTAAGGACATCTTTTTATTTATTTTTGATTGAATATTCACTTCGCCATTCAAATTTTCTTTGACATTTAAAATATGGAATTAGCCAGAACCCACCCTGGAATTGATTACTCACCCAGCGTGACCGCTTCCCTCTGAGCCGTAGTGGGGTCCTGTATATTATTATATATATTAATATATATATATATATATATAATATATACTTATATATAATATATATATATATATATATCATATATATAACTATAATATATATATATATATATATTATATAATATATATATTTTATATATATATATATCTTGGCGCTATCGGTAAAACGAAACGAGGTTGCTAAGTTAGTGGACTAGGGTTGGATTTCTCGTCCTGCGACTAGGTAGCGTAATTGCTTGAAAAGTCGCCTCCATAATAGGTGGGTGAACTATATATACCTATATATTATACTATATATATATATATTATATATATATATACTATATATATATATACTATATATTATATATATTATTATATATATATATATATATAATTAATCCATATATATATATTCTACATATATTCCTTATTTATTTTCCCTCTCTTGTTGGTTTCTTAAAACTAGTGTTCTTGCACCGTACCTTGGTACGCTTTTTCATTAATGCCTAAAAACTTCAACTTTTCCTTCATATATTTTAACTAGTAAATAATAAAGCTAAAAAAACTAATTCATATTTAAAAATAAAACTAAGAAAATTAATAAATATTTAAATAACGATCTTTTAACCAGAGTTCATACCTCCCCCAACCCTCTTCCCGCTACAATTTAACCCCACAGGAGTATTCTAAAATGTGGGGTGCCCTTTTCATAATATAATAATAATAATAATAATAATAATAATAATAATAATAATAATAATAATAATAATAATAATAATAATAATAATAATAATAATAATAATAATAATAATAAAATTATTTTAATAATAATAATAATAATAATAATAATAATAATAATAATCATAATATAATAATAATAATAATATGTTATTGTTCGGGAGCGAGTTAATTAAGAAAGGTATAAAATAAGGTCTTTTAAAAATATGATAACAGAGAGAAAGTTAAATAGAGAGCTCTTCTTGGAGGGGGAAGGGTGCGGTGGGCGGGGCATGAGTGCGTGCGGGGGTGGGGGAGGGGTTAGATAGGTTGCATTTTTAAAGGGAAAGAAATTCAGTTTAATATTTTTTTTCCCAAAATTAAAAAGCATAAAGGACCATAGTTCAAGTTGTAAATAATAATAATAATAATAATAATAATAATAATAATAATAATAATAATAATAATAATAATAATAATAATAATAATAATAATAATAAATAATATAATAATAATTAAAAATAATAAAATAATAATAATAATAATAATAAAAAATAATAATAATAATAATAATAATAATAATAATAATAATAATAATAATAATAATAATAATAATAATATAATAATAATAAAATAATAAATTAAAAATATTGTTAGTGACGAAAGGTGATAAAATAATTATAAAAATAATTACCATTTAGTATTATTAAAATTTACGCACGTTTACAGTATATTCATTAAGAATGCTTAACTAAACAATAATACTATTAATTATATTGTATAATAATAATAATAATAATAATAATAATAATAATAATAAATAATAATAATAATAATAATAATAATAAAATAATAATATAACAACAGCAGCAACAACAACAACCTGGGGAAATTTTTTAAAAGTTTTTCCTGTTGCATATGATCCGATGCTTGTTATGTATTTTGTTGCGCTGATTCCAAAAATCATAGTGTTTTGTCTATAAAATTCCAGTTTCGCCGCAATCACATAAAGACGTTAAAAAATGGGAAATAAATGATTTTTTCCCCGTGAGCAGCCTCAAAACGGTTGGGTATATAGAAACAGATGATCAAAATAAAAGATGTGTGTATCTTACCAAATTATACATGATCAGAAAATTTCCTTTTGATAGGACAAAACTAACTAATTTGAGTTGAAATCGCGAGATTTTTATTATTTATCCTATCAATTTGAAATTTTCAGAACATAATAATAATAATAATAATAATAATAATAATAATAATAATAATAATAATAATAATAATTGTTTTTATTTTATATAGCGGTGGAGATACATATTCTTTATTTAGATCATCTGTTTGTAATACCTACCTAACAGTTTAACCGCTGTTCATGGGAAAAAATTTTTTTTATTTTTGCTAATTTTAAAAATGTTTTCATGAGAATAGCGCAAAACTGGACTTTAGGCAAAAACCAATATGAATTTTATTATTCAGCGCAACAGAATATACAAGAGAAGCGAGTATCGGAATATATGCAACGAGAGAGAGAGAGAGAGAGAGAGAGAGCAGAGAGAGAGAGAGGAGAGGAGAAGAGAGAGAGAGAGCAGAGAGAGAGAGAGAGAGGAGGAGAGAGAGAGAGAGAGGAGAGGAGAGAGACGAGATGAGAGAGAGAGAGAGAGAGAGAGAGAGAGAGAGAGAGAGAGAGAGAGAGAGAGAGAGAGAGAGAGAGAGAGAGAGAGAGAGAGAGAGAGAGAGAGAGAGAGAGAGACTGCTCTAGGTAATTGCTGCTTAGGATCCGGAAGGGAGATTAAGCACTAGCTTCTTGCCTTGCGATCTTGTCGCTCTAACGATTGTGTTACGATAGCTGCTTTAATACACTACTAAAATACTGTGCTACGAATTTTTTTCCCTTGAAAATTTTCAGTAATCGGTATATTGATATATGTAAATTTAAATTATAATTTACATATATATAATAAAGTACAAAAAAAATTTATTTAAGTACTTCCTTGAATTTATTTCGTAATTTCTTTTAAGTACCTACAAAATAGCTATTTCGTGTTGAAAAGCTTTTACTGGGATGTCCTTTATATTTATTTTATACTCTTTATGTATACTTTATTTATATTTATACTTCTTAATACTTATACTTTGCATTTGTTTGTAGCTATTACATGGATCGATTAGGATACTTCTTGATATGTTTGTAACGGTAGCATGGATCGATTAGCATTTTTCTAGATATAGTTTGTATCGGTAACGCGAATCGATTAGCATTTCTCTGACTAAATTCACTAAGGTTAAAAAGCAATAGAGGGTTGGAGATTTTTAAAGCTTGTAGGGAGTTAAAATTTTACTTTTAAGGACCTAGGTCTAATAGCAATTGAAGCAGCCAAGGACCTAGGTCTTAATAACAATTGATGGGATATGAAATACTATCTATGCTCATTGTTTTCTTGTGTTTGGTTCTAATGATAACCGAGAGGGCAATTCAGTCTTAGAAAATAAAATTTAGGGAATCTCTTGAGGCTAGCCTTACACGAGCTCTAGCCTCACACGAGCTATGCCCAATTTTTAGCATATATTGTTAGGAATTTCAGAAAGGGCAATATATATATATATATATATATATATATATATATATATATATATATATTATATATATATATATATATCTATAAAAAATTATTTAAATATATATATATATATATATATATATATATATATATATATATATATATGAAAATAAAGAACGTGATGAAAAGTTTTGTTCAAATTTTAAAATATTTTTTTTTTTTTGGTGTAGTTTCTGAAACTCCGAACACTAACACAAATGGGCAAAAAATCAGTAATGGCTTTTGTTCTTGCGGCTAGCATAGCTAAGGTTGTAAGTTGTAACCAGATTGCTATATTATATACAGGTTGTTGTTATATTAAGGAGAGGGGAGGTGTTCTTTACATTGAAGATAATTGAATACAGGACTGGAGCCAAATCATTTTTTTTGGGGGGGGGGGCGTTGCCT
>JABUQX010032800.1:82500-85000 GCA_015478945.1 Trachelipus rathkii
ATTTTAATTTTATTTATTTATTTATTATTTTTTATTATTATTATTATTATTATTATTATTATTATTATTATTATTATTATTATTATTATTATTATTATTATTATTAATATTATTATTATTATTATTATTATTATTATTATTATTAGTAGTAGTAGTAGTAGTAGTATTTGATATTTTATTTATTATTATTATTATTATTATTATTATTATTATTATTATTATTATTATTATTATTATTATTATTATTATCCTATCTATAATCTATAGTCTATAACAACTCCCAGGAAGAGCTTTCGCCCTGTCAGTAGGTCCATCGTCTTCTCCTTCTGGTCTGAAACTTTTAACCCTAGAACACCCCAGAAAGCTGTTTCTCGGCTCAATGGTTTGGACTCCAGTTCTCGAGTTAAACATCAGGTAGGGTTTTCGGCCCCTTTCAGTAGAACTAGCATCCTTCTCCTATTAGGCTTCAAAACTCGTTCCTAGAGCTCTCCCAGAGGACTCTTGCTTAGGGCGCATAAGATACCTACGCTGGACTAAGAGTATTTCAAGCAAAAAGGAAAGGACCTGGTTGCTACCCCTGTCGCCCAATAACCATGCGAAGATGATCTTCATATGTCCTGACCGCGACGAAATCTCCAATCATCATTCTTCCCTTTACTGCGCTGAAAACTTTATCCATTTACGACCAAATATCACCTAGAAGTAGGATACAACGAGTTGGGAGCTTGAATATGTTCAGTTATTCATAGAAGTAATGAATTTAAAAGAACAATTTCCAAAATTTTCTTCCTTAATATCTTCCCAGAATATTTTAGTGAAAATCATATTATATAAGCTGGATAAAAAAATTTTGTAGCTCCTTTTTTTAAGTTTTTAAAAATTAATTTTGACTTAATATATAATTTTGATTTTAATTATTATTATCATTATCATTATCATATCATTAATTATTTTTATTTTTATTGTTATTTTTATTTTTATTTTTATTATTATTAATTATTATTATTATTATTATTATTATTATTTTATTATTATTATTATTTATTATTTATTATTTTATTATTTATTATTATTATTATTGATGGTCGAGTTAAACTTTTGAATGGTGAAATATTTTAGCCCGATAAACGAACGGATAATGTTCGGTTTCCGTATTTTTGTTATGTAATTTTTAGGATGAGTCATTGTACGAGAGTGTCCCTTTTTATAAAGCTGATTATGTGTCTGTGTTATCTGTTTGTACGTGCAATATAATTTGTTCGTTGTAAGACTAAATGATAAGCTGATTATCACCTTTCGTATCGGATTTGTTGTTATCCGGTAATTTTTATTGGTTGTGAACGTGAAAGGCTTAAGGAGAATTTGTATTGTGCTGGTGTGGAAGCCGGATATACAGCTTGTATATATACAGACGGATATACAGTTGTAAATCCCTTTGAATTAGGATTTTTTTTTTTATTAAGAATATTTAGGATGCCTGGTTCCTAGGGTCCTATTTATCCGGCTCCCTACCATCTTAATGTTCAGGCGCTTCGACACTATGCCGATTTATGACATTCGGCAAGGCCAGTTGACAAAGCCAATGGTAATGCTGACATTTTTGTTGGCCGCGAAGTTTTGGCAAAATCGCTGCCACTTGAAAATGGCCAGGCCGATCCGCCGAATGTCGGTTCCCGGATAAATGAAAGCCGCTTGTCAACATTATTATTAAGTGCCTTTGTCAACTAAGTTTGAAATTTTCGCCGATCTTGCAATCCTCGTGTATTTAATTTACACGCTTTGTAACAAAATGAATTGTTAAATATATATTATATATATATATATATAATATCATATATATATATATATATATATATATATAATATATATAATATACTATATATATATATATATATATATTATTATATAATATATATATATATATATTATATATATATATATAATATAACAAATATACATAAAAATATTATTATATCGATTATAAGTAGAATATGATAATTTTACTTTAGATGAATCTCATGAAGCATTTCTTGAATGGATCTTGTATAGACATCTAATATATAGATCTTTATATATATATATATATATATATATATATATATATATATATATATACTCTTCCGCCAGTGTATATTCGAAAGGCTTGGAGGTACCCAAAATCGTCGATTGCGTGGTTTATGTTTATGACTGCTTTGGCAACTATTATTACGGCTGCAGCATCAGCAAGCAAATCCTCGTAGGTATATACATTGCGATAACTACTGGAATGCCAATTCCAGTGTGGACACAGAGAATTGCTTGCGGCAGCGAGAGACAGCTGGCTTTGTCAGTTGGCCTTGCCAATTGTCATATATCGGCATAGTGTGGACGCGCCTTTAAATACTTATTTGAACCCTATTTAAGCGACAGATTGTTGACAAACATAATTGACGGGTGGGAGAACGGTTGAGTGACTGTGTTCCCAGGAAAAGGGGCAGGATTCGATATTTCGTCCGGATCA
>JABUQX010032800.1:95000-111186 GCA_015478945.1 Trachelipus rathkii
AAACTGAGATATGCTTAGAATAAAACTCAATACGAGAGCCGAAAACGCCGATTTTCTAGTACCTCTACAAACTGAGATTTATAATATTTATTATATATATAATATATATATATATATATAATATATTAATATATATATATATATATAGAATATAGTATAAATACTATTATTTATATGTGTGTTATGTGTCTGTGGTGTGTAGGTGACTGTAGGTGTGTGTGTAGGTGTTTGTGCGAGTAGGTGTGTGTGTATGGGAATGTGGCAGCTCTCGGGCTCTCCATGATGGGGGGGGTGGACCATGGGGTGGAAGTGAGTATTAATATAATTTATATATAATATTAATATATATATATTATATATTATTAATAGATATATTTAATATAATATATATATAATATATTATATCAAGATAATTAATATATATATATTATAATATATATATATATATTAAGATTAAAATTATATAATACTAATTAAATATATCAATATATAAAATATATATTATATAATATAATATAATATATATATATATATTATAATATATATAATATATAGATATATATATTATTTAGTTAATATATAGATAATATATTATAATATATATAATATATTATATAATATATAATTAAATATATATATTATATATATATACAAATATATATATATATATATATATATATTATTATTAATATTATAATATTTATTCTATCATATAATAGCTATTCTTCTATTTGTAAAATTATATATATATATATATGTATATAATAATTTAGTATAAACTATAGTTGGAATTGGTCAAGTGCAATGCCCTATTCTAGAACGGAACTGCTTTTGCCCTTTAACTTGACTTCAGATCTTTAACATCTTGCTCCCATCAATCTTTTTATTTGTTACTCCACACACGTTTAAGTCTCGGGGAGCCACACTCCCTGCATCTTACCCTCCAACAACTCTATACGAGTTGCACCACCACACACACACACTGTTCAAACGCGGCGCGGGGGATTATGAGACACATGACCGTCTTTTGAATCGGTCTGTAATAGATTGCTGGGATACTCACGAGGACCTGGCTCCGGGGGTCTTTGTTCCGACCGGAGAATAAGAATAACAAATACAAAAAAAACCCGGCTTGGGGGTAATAGCATTATTCGTAAGACGGAGGAACTTTTTTGTCTTCAGAATATGTCAGTCAATCCTCAAGCTCTCCAGAAATCATCACTAATTATTATATATTTCCGTTCCGAAAATTGTGTGCAAAACCATATTTGTCCATCAGCACATTAACTTATTTATTCCCCAACTCCAACCACTGTACCAAATATTTCCATATAAAATATATCCTTCGGTGGTGAATATCTGCACTTCCCGTTCATATATATGATAATTAAGAAAAAAATTAGTCAAAAATATTGACTTTAACTTTGTTTTTTCTACTCGCAAGGAACTATTCATGGTAAGACTAGGTGTTCTTCAAATTAAAACAAGCATCGAAAAAGCTGGAATGTAACTGAAACAATATACGTTTACTACTTAATACTACTATTAAATTACTCATCACTTTTTACTAGCCACGCACAGGTGCTAAGTCTTCTCTCAAATGCCTAATCCATGCAGTGCGTCATCTCCTTATACGACGCTGTGACATCGCACCTAGCATGGGCATCGTTCCATTTAGGAGAATTTTTCATAAAAAAAAAAAAACAAAATACTCTAGCGTTAGGTTTTCGTTATCATTCTTTGCCTGTAAGCCATTCTTATAGTTTATAGTGAGATCCCCACAAACACGTTGTACTAGAGGCGTACGAACACTTCTACCATTCTTTTCTCAAACCTTCACGTATTTACAATTGAATCGTTTGCAAGCTCACTGGCTCCCTTGACTACAAAAATCTTCACCACCCCTTTTTCCTAATCCAGCACCTCTTTCCTCAAATCACTACATATAATCTTAATCTATATATATATATATAAGTTATTATATATATATATTGTTAATATAAATATAATATAGTATATAGTTTCATATTTACTACCTTATATATATATATAATTACTTGCTCTATATATGGTATATTATATATATATATATAGCCTAAACATTAATATCCATAATATTTTATTACAGTATATATACCTATTCATGCTCCCCCTCATCGACTTAAGTGTAAAATTATGAACATTCTCTCCCCTCTCCATTATTACATCTCCATACTCGCCAATGCCTTAAAAATATCACATCTTGCAATCCCGCCACGCAATGAGTCATATCGGCCTTTTCTCAATAATTTCTTATATGATTTTAATATTGTAATCACACATTATTGTAGTTATCTATGTTCTGTCTAGGTGCCCTGCGCCTCTTGTTCTTATTGGTTTGTCATTTCCCACAATATAATATCTATAACTCTACATATATATTTATTCTATACTTACCTTATCAGGAATATATTATATTACATATAATATATTATATTTTGATACTTGATATATACATTAGAGTGTACACGGATATTCCGGTCCGGCCGCGTCAATATCCGGCTCCGCGAGAATATTTCGACTTTTTTTTTTTCCTCCGGCTCTCGGTTCCGGCCGGATTTTGGAAGAAATTCCTCGGCCTCGGAACCGGCATTCCTAAATTTACTTCGCCGTTGAGAAAAAATGTGCTGGAAGCAAATTTTTTTTATATAACCATGTAGTCTAATCTCTTAACAAACTCTTAAATAGTACGACCCTCAGCTCCTGCCTAGTATTCATTACAGGTGGTGATCACATACGCTACAGTATCTATCAGTAAATAATGTCTTTACGCAAAAAAGTACCATACTTAAGGATTATAAGATAGTAACATCTTACAATTCAAATTAATTTTCCAAGCTTTTTATAAATATAAATATAAACACATATATACATATATATACCTATATATATATATATATAATAATATTATATATATATATCCATTATATATATATATATATATATTTATATATATATACGTATATATATAGTACCTATAATATATATATATATATTACTAATATATCCTATTATATTTTATACCATACTACATTATTATCATTATGTATATACTCAAGAATATATATGTATAACTATGAGCAAAATTTCTTTTAACGGTTAACATGTTAAATAAAAAATACATTAAAGTACATTCTATACAAATACTTCACTCATTATAACTTTTTCTACATTTATTTATATTTAATATAATCTATTATTCTAATATTATTACCTATACTTATCTTTATATATATATATTTATATACTATATCAATAATCCTAACACTCATATAACTACTCTATTATAATAATTATATATATAGTTATATCATTCTCATACTTATACGATTATTTAAATATCTCAGTATTAATTTATATCATTCTATCACTAACCTGTAGTACTATAATAGCATGACCCCTTAATATAATATAGATTATGTATCATTCAGGAATATACTAACATTATTGAACTTATTTAATAGTATATTCTCTTAATACGTTCTTTATATAATATTACTACAGATATATAGTACAATTATAGTTACCAAAATTATTCTCAAGATGAGAATTTTCCTGTTAAATCAATGTTAATAATATATACTAAATTAACAGCTTTTCTGACTTGAAATCATCTTTTCGCAAAATATTGTCTGAGACTCTCTGCTGGATGAAGTAAAAGAAAAACTTCCACCAAGTGAATGGGCCGACCTATTAGGTTTTGAAACGCTTTATTCCTCAATCTAATAATTTCCTGCTTCGGACGAGAAATTGATTCAGTCAATAACTTTCTCTGACATTCAACCACTGACGAAATATTATGTTAGAGAGTATTTGGAGGAGCACGAGAGCAAAATTCCTGACGTATTTTCCGTACTTGGCCTCTGAGTTCTCGGAATTTAGGTATTCTGTGTTCACTTGCTCACCATTTAAGGAATATCTTCCTTTCCCAGATTAGCACATTTTGCATTTTTTGCTCAGTCTAAATTCACCATCTTTTCAACATCTTCTTTAAGTATTCTTTCACCTTATTGACAGAGCCCACTAATTTATCCATTTTTTTGCTTTTTTGCCACTAACTTGACTCCTGTCACTTTATCACATTTCTTCAACATTATCAAGAATTCTAAAGTAACGCTCCTTGCCCTGTTCCAGTAAATGTTCTTTTCTTAATCCTCGCTCACCATCTAAACCTAACTTCCCACACAGAATAGCAGTCTTTGCGACCTTGTTTGGTAGCTTGCGCAATATATCTAAGTTTATTGTAGATTAATGCTCGTTTCTGAATATGACTACCTCGCCTAAACCTTCTTCTGTACTGCTATCACTATTATCACTTCTACCCTTAATTATTTGCATATTCTTCAAAGCATCCATTTCTACTCAATTCTCTCTATTTCATCTCGAGAAAACAATAAATCGATCAGATTTAGTTCTATGGCGCTCTACTGAATACAACCTATTCGCCTAATCATATCATACAATATCTTTTCGTATTGATTTAAATTGTTCTATTAGATCCTCTCTCTCACATATTTAATCATACTCTAAACCTCTAATTGCCTCTCTTCCAGCTCTTCTTTATTTCTGCTGTTCATCTTCTACACAGAGCAAGTATTGTAGAGAGAATCATGCCGTATGCCGCAAGCTTCAAATAGTAGAGAACATAATTTGATGAACTTATAATTGATTTTACCTTCTACCTATCCTCTCAAACTTCTATCGTTTCCTGTAACCTCGAGAGAAATTACTGCGGCTATGCCAACAATCTATAAGAATCTTGCATATCAAGTATTTGCCAATTTATTAGTCCAGTCAACAGCTTCAATGTATTGGAGTTGTTCTATTATGTAATAACTTGCAGAGGTCTTTTCAAAACATTCACATTCCTTTCATAGACACCAAATCTGTTGCCATGTCCACCTTGTACTTTAACCATTCTTTGAATTGGGAAATATCGTGGTGGCTCTTGCAAGATGATGGATCCTGACACTCTCTTTCTGATATTCTATTTATAACCTTCATTTAACAGTCTAACTCTACAACAGGCGACAATGGATTGAAATGTTGTACAAATTATTTTTACATTCTCTTTTATGTACATCACACTGTTCTATTGACGAAAATTACCGCGATCCTGTAATCAACAACATTAAAGTTCTCATGAATACAACCAAGAGTAAACTTGTGCTTATGCTATAAATCATTCCAAGTTTTCCAATAACATTGTTATCACTGCTCCCATCCTACGAAGGATCTGAATGATTGTTTGTGTTGAGGAGGAATTTCCCAATTATGCATCATCTAATTCAAAATTAATCCATAGATATTTCTAATTTCACAGAAATGAGAACCTGGGATTTGAAATATACTTTGCAATGGATACAACAAGGATCCGATTTTTATTAAACTCGCTGTAAGCCAGGAAAGTGGGCAGTTAAAGGAAATAAATGAGTCGGTTGAAGTATTTAGCTCTCTAATATAGCATAGTAATAAATGATATCTGATCAGCCTAAGATAACTTCTCGAATACTAGCTTGATCTCAAACTTTCCTAGTAATGTCAGTTCTGTAACATTTTCTACAAAATATTTCTCTTACTAGGAAATATGAATCATATTTCGATTCTGAAGCATGGGCAGTAAGTTCTGCATTGAATTACCTATCTCTTTCTAAGTGAATGTGAAATGGCAGGTTACATTCATTGCGACGAAATTCATTATTTATCTCTCGAATTTGGAGGTTCGACTTACTTATGCAAATCTTTTTTTGACAACCATTTATTTTCTTACTAACCCACGCCTCTATCGTTCGTTGGGGAGAAAACTCTCCTTCTAAACTCACTTATTTCCATGGCTTTGATCTATTTGACTCTTTTAGTTGTTTTCCCCGATATCATAAGGAAAATACAGTACTTCTACCTCTTTACTACATATTAATTTTTTGGACTCCAAGATGATTCTCTTTCAATGATGATTTTCCATATGTTCATGACTTTAGTGGGCGTGGGTACTAAAACGTGCTAGATTGCATTAAGATTATATGTAAATTTATTTATTACATCTTATTGCACAGTTCTAAGGATAAGTTCATAACGCGAAAATTCTCATCGGTTTCGCCGGCGATTCCGTGCCTGAGTAATCTCTTTATTTGTGATTCCGGCTAATTCCCGGTTCCGGGACACGGAAACTGAAAACATTTTCAGTCTTCCGTTTACCACCTTGCCATATTATATATTAAGCTTATTACTTATATACCTTATAATATTAATATAACCATAATTTATCTAATTATATATAAGGGGTGCGCTCATATATGGATCTGCGGCCACAACCAGTCCTATCTGTCTTCGATCATGAGGATTCAGAATCCTAGTAGATAGCATAATGCGCATTGAAAACATAACGGGGTGCAAACATATATATAAATATATTTAATCTACCAAAATACTTTTTTATTTATATACTATTCTCATATACTTCATTTATATATTATATATACTATGCAATTCATGATTATGTATTATATCTCTTAAATATGTATTATAATTAATATATTATATTATTAATATATATATAATATTATATATAATATTATAATTAATATTATTATATTATATATTTTATATATATGGATATAAGAGTAGAGAGAATGAGAGAGACGTAGAGAATGTATGTGAGAGAGAGATGAAGAAGAGGAATGAGAATTATCTAAAAATGTTTGCGTTAGTGGTCTAGTCATATTTTAAAAATTATACATAATACTCTATTAATTTATGACTGTTTCAATTTTCTCGTTCTCTCTCTCTCTCTCACAGTTCTGTGCAAGCCCTGCCCCTCCCGAAGACCATCATAGACAATGTGGTCAAAGATAAATTCTATCATTATAAAGCTATATTAAATAAGAATAGTCAGAATATGCATATATAGCGTCGGTACCCCGTGGTTACGCAATTATATAGGTATTATATTTATTATATATTATAATTATTATATAAGCGTGATATAGTTCTGATAATCTCATATATCTTACTATACAGTAATATATTACAGTTATATAAGGATATTGGGTTATATATAATATTATGATTCGTGATTTACACTCCATGAGTTATCATAGTCAATATACGATAATTCTAATAGTTCTAGATTGCCAGTCTTTAATCTCATTATATCTATTCAGTATTATAACGTATAGCATATTTTTATATGACTTTTAAAATTTGAAGTAAGAGGTTTATGGAAATATATTAGTTTTTTAGGACTGCAGATATAAGTGGAGAATAACTACATTTAAACTCTTGTTCTCAAAAAAATTTTCATAATATAATAAGCATCAATAAACTAGTTTCTATCATAAAGAACGAGAATATTTAATTACTGTTATACAATAATACTACTCAAGAATAATGCACTCTTATACAATCGTACTATTAGATATATAAATTACTAATTTTTCATAATAAATTTTTATATATACATGATTAGATCTCACTCAATCTTTTTTTCCAAAAAATAATTCTTTTATGTCGTATGTATTTCTTTTGATGACATATTATTCGTAAACAAATACTTAGACTATTTAAATGACTGTCTAGCAAGCAATATAATTGAATGTCCAAAACGATTAGAATATAGAACTTAAAGATAGGCACATACAAAATTAATTTACATTTAGTAAGGCAAGATAAGATTTTGTTGTTAAAAGATAAGTGATTTTACATAATTACCTGGAATAATAAATAATAATAAGTAATAATAAATAAATAATAATAATCCAATTCAATTATAAATAATACTAATGCTCATGCTTATAATAATTAGAATTAATATTATATTATTAATAATAATAATCAATAATAAAGGAAAATCATAATAAAATAAAATAATACAGTGTATATATATCATTAACTAATAAATTAAATATTATTAACACATAAAATAATAAACACATAAAAAAACCCAATACATAGTACTTTATAATTACAACAATTAAATTATAACAGCTAATACAAAAAATGAGTCAAATAAATATAAGAAAAAAATAATAAATAAAAATATTAATGATAAAACAAAAATGATATATATATTGATTTACGTAATGATGGATGCAAATAATATATATGATAATACTAATAATACATAATACATAAATAAAATTAATTTAATAAGTAAATAAATTAATACACTAACTAATAATTAGAACCCTATCAAAATACATAATAGTATTAAATAATATAATTCCAAAGAATACATTATATACATTAGAT
This sequence comes from Trachelipus rathkii, assembly GCA_015478945.1. NCBI lineage: Eukaryota > Metazoa > Arthropoda > Malacostraca > Isopoda > Trachelipodidae > Trachelipus > Trachelipus rathkii. The sequence goes on from JABUQX010032800.1 coordinate 103,287, forward strand.
TAAATATCATTTAACTTAATGCACCTCATCAATGATTCAAGTTGTGTGTTAAGTAATAATAAATAATAAGTAATAAAATTATAATGATAAAATAATGAAATAAATAATTAATGATAATAATGATAATAATAAATAATTAATTAAATAAATAATAATAATGAAGCAAATAATATTAATATAATGAAAATAATATAATAAATGAAATAATAATAATATAATGATTAAATAATTTAATAATAATAATTACATAATGATAAATAATAAATAATTAATGATAAATAATAATAAATGATGATAATTAAATAATAATTATTAAATAATTAAATTAAATAATATATAAATTAATTATATAATAATTATTAATTAAATATTAATAATAATGTAAATTAAATGAAATTAATAATCGATAATTAAATAACTAATAAATAATAATAAATTGTATAAGCATGATAATTATATAAATTATATGATTATATAAATAGATCAAATAATAATAATTGATTACGAATTTAGAACCAACATTTATTATATAATAAATATATAATAAAATTATTAAATTCAATACATTAATAAATATAAAATAATATACATATATATATAATGTATATGATAATGTTATAATAATGATAATAATTAATTTAAATGAATAATTGAATGTAATTGATCAATAATAAATATATAATATATTAAATAATTAAATTAATATATATATATAAATAATATTAATATAAAAGTAAATAATAATTAATAATGATAAAACTAATATGAATTTATAATAAATTAAATTAAATTAATCATATTAATATAATAAATAATAAATGTATAATTAATAAATATAGTATAATAATAATAAATAATAATAGATATCATAATAATAATAATAATTAATAGCTCAATAATAACCTGAATAAGATGAATAATAGATAATTAATAATACTGATAATCAAATGTAATAGATGTTATATAAATTAACATACTTCATGATACATCAGCAATGATAATTGGTGGATGATGAACATAATGATACTGATACATGATCTCGATAATGACTGCACATGATAAACTGATAATGTATGATGTATAAATGACTACTGGCATGATGATAATGAGGATTGAAATATGATAATATATAATAATAGGAATAGGCCTATATGATAAAATAAAATCAATAATAATTAAAATAATCATAATAACATAATACTACTAATAATAATAGTGATATATAATAATATCAATAAACCTATATGCTGCAAGACTAAAAAATATAAAAAAACAATATGATAAAATAGCTAAACCGCTAAGATATTAAACAAAACCTCTCGACATTCAATACTACATGAAAATAGTTAAAATCCTTACATAAGTCTTTTCTAATATCTAATATAATTGCTTCTAATTTTTTATTACAATTTCTATAGATTAACTCTCACTCAAATACGCTATATACTTGTATCTTACGATACTAACGATATATTAATATTTATAATATAATAAACAACATTATAATCTATAGCTTTACATAAGTACTATCATACTCACATAAACTTATAATATACATAATAATGTTCTATAAATATTATAAACTATATTATATATTTATAATCAGCGTATAGGCGACAACTCTGCAATCGGTTTATTATACTTAAGGTATGTAGATAAATCAATATATTATATATAAATAAATAAATATTATACCCAGTATAGTACATTATTAATATATTTATTTATTCATAATGATATATATATAATATATATATAGTATGTATATACAATATAAATAATATTATTATATATATAATATTGTATTGTTATATATTCTTAATACTCCTAAAGTATAAATTATTATTCGTTATATATATTATATATAAATAAATCTATACTCTCAAGCGACTCCTGCAAGCTCTCTGTAGGCTCCAAGAACGGATGGTGTTGACTATGTATAGAAATTCGACTCTCATTTTGCTAACATATCACCATGTTTCGTATTTAATCTATCTTTCATATCTTTTTATTAAGACCGGAAAAGCTTCGGGCAAATAAATGAAAACATTATTACATAAAATAACAATATTAAAGATTATGGGCTAAAACACTTGACAACGAAAAACTGAAGAAAGAGCCCGCTAATGCAAATAGATGCGTTTTAACACACTTTAAACAATAGGACTAATCCGTAGCCAAAAGTGGTAAAAGGCCGACTATATGCTTTCTGGGGTATCTTGTGAATTGTGTTGGGATGAATATTTATTTTCATTATATCGCATCTATATTTAATATATAATATGATTGCTTTATATCCAAAATACATAAATTAAATAGATTTGTTAAAACCTTAAGCAATTATCCCTTTTAAGCTATTAACTACATACAAATATTCCAAATATATACCTTAAAATTAAATTAAAACCAATTAGGGGAATAAAGATTATTTGATAATGATATATTATAATAGTTCACGTGAATCATCATAATAGAAAACATTTACATGAGAAAAACTATCCTTAATAGGTAACTTCAAGCAATTAATATCTTACAATCGTACAATCTATTTTACTAATTCTATTCTAGTTTATTGAATATTATATTGATATAGTAGGTACCTTTATCTGTCATTAGATCTGTACTAATATATTTCCCATTAAGGAATATATTCATTATGTGTATTATATACTATTATAATATCCGTACTATAATATATATATTATATATATATATATTAGGAATGAACTGATGAGAAGAGAGGAATGAGTAGGATTTTGATTTTCATTGCAACGGCGAAGATGTTTAGAGAAAAGAGAGAAGATAAGAAGAGAATGGAGGAGAAGAGTGAGACTGACAGAAAGATATGAATATTTGGATGAGAGATCTGCTGGATTCAGTATTAGAGTATAGAATTGAGGTGAGAAGAGAGAAGAGGAGAGAGAGGGCTAACGAGTAGTAACAAGGTTTGCTATGAGTCGCCACTGATATTATAATATTAATAATATTATATATATATTAATAAATATATATACGCCTCCCATCTTACCCGACTAATATACATTTCCAATCATCATACCACTAATATATATTAATTATATATAATATATTATAATAAGTATAATAATTATATTGAAGTCATGTATATATGGATAATAATATATATATAATATAAAGCCATTTGTGTTGTGTAATAAGATTAATTTTAGGCAGGTTTAACTTCTCCTGTTTTGCTTATCCTCAATAAACCATTCATGAAAGCAGTCCTTATATCATCTAACGTTTTGATAAAAGTGTAAATATATATTTATAGAATATATTATAATATATATATATATATCATTATTAATTATATATATATATATATATATTAATAATATAATATTAAAATTATAATAATATAATTATATATAATATATAATATTATATTAACTTACCTTGTCCTTCGGATGATACTTTTTCATGTCTTTCCTATTTAACTGAAAAACAATTATTAATATATATATATATATATATATATATATTAATATAATATATAAATATTATTATATATATATATAGAATAGATATGTATGAATAGATATGCAATGATAGGGGAAGTGTGTGTGAATTTTTTTATTACAGTAATAGATGAATATTTTTATATATTCAATTATAATATATAACATTACTATATATATATATAATATATGATATATATAAATTAATAAATATATATAATTATTTGTAATAGTAAGGCATGTGTTGTTGAGTTATATTTTAAAATGTGTATTACCGTACAAATTAGGTCTTATATTTTATTCAGCAAGTAGATGTCTTGGATAATTGATTTATTCAGGGTGGATTCTGATATAATCTTAATTTATCCAGAGGTTCGGAATATATTAAATAAGTATTAAGTATATATAAGTTTAATATATAATATATATTAATAGTTTAATATAAAATAATATAGAATATGTAGATAGGAATTATATTATGTTAATTTGGTGAGTAGGTGTAATAAATATAAGAAGTAGGATAAACTAGATATATTATTGCAATAATCATATATTTATTAAAAACTATTACTAATAATTTCTCATATATAACTGCAGTGGCGAAGGTGAAAGTGTGTCTCTGAGAAATTAAAGGATAATGCAATGAGTCAAAAAAAACGATATTAAATTTCAATAATACTAAATGACTATACTACTATTAGTAAAAATGATAATAATATATAATTTGAATAATATGTATAAAGAATATTAAAATTAATAATAGTTATTCATGATATGTACATAAAATGGAAAATAATGAGAGTAAAATAGTAATAGATAATGGGATAATCAGATAGATGACATAGATAAATGAATGTTAAATAATAAAAAAGTAAATAATAATTAATAGATAATAATAATATCCATATAATATCCTCCCGAAAGGGTCCATCCCAATGATCGTATATAAAGATATCAACCAATATAAAAAAAAACTGGACTATATCCGTGAATAATCTTACTATAATACACAACATATAGTAATAATATGATCCCTCTCAGCTGACTATATAGTTCCGCTTAGAGCCTTAAAGCAATCTAGATATACTGCCAATAACATTATAACTGAAAGCTTCGCATTAAATCCTATATATAGTAAAATTGATAATAATAGATTAATAATAATAAATAATATAATAATATATAATAATATATAATAATAATATAATATAATAATAATAGGTTAAATAATAAATTAATATATTGTTAATTAAAAAAAAGAATTTGTAAGTTTAAAAAGTAAAAATTATTACGAAGGTACTGATATCCTAAATAGCCAATTACTAAAATATTATTTAATATGAAGGTTTTTAAAGCTGATAAGAGTAAGCTGCTAAGTTACTCGCGTAACATTCAATGAGTTCATGTTCATAATTAAAACTATTTTTAGCGAACTATGTACATAGACATTTGAGGTGATATAGGTATTATTGTAAAGTTAGCCTCATCGATATATATAAGGGTTATAGTAATATAATAGTCTATATTTGATATATTATATATAGTAGGTAAGGAGTGAGAGTTAGGGTTAGAGTATGGATATAATAGTATTATATATTATATATATAATATATATATGTCATATATATATTAATAATATGGGTGTGTGGTGGAGGGTAGTAATAAACTGTTATACTTTGATATTGATATATAAGTACATAATATATTGGATATAGTATAATATACTATAATGTAAGGACACATGCTCACGGTTACAGTAAAGTGAGCAAAATTATACGATTTATATGCGAATAAGTAATATCAATATACAATAATATTGAATAATAATAATACCTAATAATAATAATGAATAATAATATATAATGGTAATTAATAAATCAAGCGACTATAAGATGGTGGTTAGAGCCAATCATGCTTATAGGGCTAAAAAAAGAAACTACCTTAAAGTTTGTTAATAGTTTTACGTATAGGATAGGGCGTCCTACTCAAATTTGTTGAAAATTTTTTTCCGCTGCGGTTTGCTCTTGTATTGGTAATTTTATTAAAATCACAATGGTTATTAATAAATTTTTGGATCAGGGTAGGGTGGTGTGGTGGTGGGGTGTGTGGGGGGGGGAGAGTGTGATAAGTTATGTAGTGAGTGCGTATTAGGGATAAGAAGTATAGAAATGTTGGCTATGTCTCAAAAGCTCCCGGTAGCACAGTACAGTTTCTACAATTTGCCATACCCCCCCAAAATAAATAAAAAATTTATATATATTTATATATATATATTATTAATATATATATTAATTTTTATATATATATATTATATATATCATATTAATATATTAATAATTTAAATGTATAATATATATATAATATTATATATATATATTATTATTCTTAATATATATTATGACTCCAGCCTCTCCGATAAGCTATAATCATGCATTATATGATATTATATAACTAAAAAATATAATTATATAAATATAAGTTTTAAAATGTGTGTAAAAAAAATAAACTTCAAGCAGCAGCAAAAAAAATTTATTATCTGAATAATATTAATAAATAAATAATATTTATATTTATTATCTAAATATTTTAATAAAATCAACTTAATATACATGTTATATATATTAATCTTTTGATAGTAGTAGCATAGTATCTACCTCATATAGTGTAAATATATATGACCTATTTATGAAATCCCTGCTAATTACTTCTAAATACGTAGTAGCAAGATATAGTTGCCAAACAGTATTTTATAATTTTTACGCTTTATGGTGATAAAATGTTTAGGGATATTTTTTTACTCTTTTAATATCGCGTTTTTTTAGTGATTTACGAGAAACCGATTAACGAGTGATGGACAGCCAGGGGGAGTTACTCTTTGTCTCCATACACACCTACAATAGTCCCCCAAGGACAAATAAAATGCAGAGACCAAAACACATTGAACCGACTACAAAGACAATCTTACATAAATATACATCTGTACATCGTTTACCCGTGGATAACGTTATCTCTTAGATTAAAAAAAAAAATCATACAATATAATGAACCCTTATGTGTACTGTTAGTTCTCACTCATGGGTTATACCATACTGTAGTTATCAAATTCTACAAATAAATTAATACTTCAGATAAAATTAACATAAAGATAGATTAGAATGGAACATCATTTATAAGGCTTTTTCATAACCCCTTCCTATTAATACCTAGAGAATTTATATATATATATATACATATAATCAAATTATCCCTCTCTCAAAGCGACTTTATAGACGGTATAAAGATATTATTTGTAACAATAATTTCTAAGTGTGGTTCAGAGTGGATTGCGTTGATAGACTTTCTCCAGCCAGAAGTGAGTGTTTCATAATGGAAAAATAACTGTCAGTCTAACTATCATAACTTATGCCGTATGTAATAAATGGTATATGTCAGTATATAACCTATATATCTTTTACTTAAGTCTTAATTTTATTAGATTTGCCATTGACTAGATTAGCTACATACATTTTCGGAATATAAAAATATAACAATAATATATTAATTATTAAATAATATAATATAAATAATATTTATATATTAAATAATATTAAATTATTAAATAATAATAATAATTAACTAAAAAATAATAATTAATACATGATATCAATATTATTAGATAATATATATATATATTATATATAATATATTATATATTATACATATTATATATTAAATATATTATATATATATTAATATATATATTATATATATTATATTATAATATCAGGCGCTATATAGGCTTTACGGGGGATACAGAGGAAGCACAGGAGGCCAGGCCTCCTCTAAAAAAAAAAAATAAAAGAAATACGTATGTAAAGCTAAAATCAATACTTTACTAAAATACTATTTATATATATTATATATATATATTACTATTAAAATAATGGTTTATTATTATCTATAATCATATGGTGTATTATACTTAAAGGACCCGCTAAATTTTACATTAAAATTTTCATATTTATATTTATCTTTCCGAAACATTATTATATTAATTTATATTATTTTAATATACATCTATTGACATGGTAAGGTACGAACTATATATATTATTGCTTGATGTACTCTGATTATGATGTACCCTGCGCTATGATGTTATAGTTAGATACTTAATCACTCTAACTTATAACTTAAGAGGAGAGTTATAATACTTAAATTAATAAGCTTTAAAAACACTGTTATTATAATAATCTCGTCATAGCAACGTAAAAAATGAGCAAAATTAACGCCGACGTCGTGAAGTTTTTTTACTTCTTCAATGTTTCTCGAGTTTTATTAAAATTGCAAAAGGAGTTAAGACTTCTCTCCATCTCTTATACTCTCTCTCTCTTAACATACTTGTGAGCGTCTTAACATAAAAAATCTCTCAATCCTCTCCTTGT
>JABUQX010032801.1:0-30000 GCA_015478945.1 Trachelipus rathkii
TTTTAACACTGCAAAAACAATTTTCTTTAAAAAAATTAATTACTTTAAACCTAAGGCTCTTATCCGTCTCCGACTCCGCTCCGGCTCCGTCTCCGGCTTGGCTCCGGCTCCGCGTAGAGAATTTTTAGCTCCAACTTTGTAGAAATTACTTTCATCACAAAAAATTCTTCGAAGAAAATTTTGTTTTCCTCACTTTAAAATTCCCGGCTACGACTCCGGCTCCGGGCTTCGGCTGCGGCTCCGGCTTTATCTCCGACTTCGTTTCATATGTATACTTTGCAGAAGTATTTTTATCTGCTAAACAATTTCTTTAAAATAATTTATACTTTACCTCCGGCTCCGGCTCTGCTCCGGCCCTGCTCCCGGTTCCGGCTCCCGACACTTTTTCAAATTTTTTCAGCTCCAACTTTGTACAATTACTTTCTGCAAAAAAATCTTGAAAAAAAAATTGTTTTTTAGCTCCGGCTCCTTCTCCTTCTCCGGCTCGCGGCTCCGGCTCCGGCTCCGGCTACGGCTCCGGCTGCCGTCTCCGTCTCCGGCTCCGACTTCGTTTCCATTTCAGAATAGTTCAGCTCCGATTTTGCAGAAGTATTTTTACCTGCAAAAAACAGATTTTTTTGTAAAAAAAAAAATATACTTTGGCTCCGCTCCGGCTTTCCCGTGCCTCCGGCTCCTGGCTCCTATCCAAAATTGTTCAGATCCAACTTTGAAAAACTATTTTTATCTGCAAAATTAATAAAAAATTGTTTAAACTTTTGATTCGTTTTCTGCTGCGACTCCGACTCCGGCTCGCGCTTCCGGCTCCGGCTCCGCGCTTCCGGTCCTTCCGGCTCGGCAGGCTCTGGCTCTGGCTTCCAACTTTGTTATCAGTTCATTTCAGAAAAAGTTTCACCTCGGCCTTTGCTATGAAATATTTATAGCCTGCAAGATAGCGAGTTCTTTTTAAAAAAAAATGTAATATATTTGGTTCCGGCTCTGGCTCCAGCTCCGCTCCGGCTCCGGCTCCGCTCTCACTCCGAATCAGGATCTGACTCCGGATCCTTCGGCTCCTTCTAATTATGGTTTCAAGCTCCTCTTTTCAATATATTTTTCACCTACAAAATTTCTGTTAAAAAAATTTGTCTTTCGGCTCTATCTCCGGCTCCGCCTCCGGCTCCGGCTACGGCTCCGGCTACGGCTACGGCTCCGGCTCCGACTCTGACTACATTTATATGATTGAGAAAGAGCCCTGATCTTGGGTTGTGTTTGCGAAAAGGAAATTTAAATTTATTATAAATGTGGAATAAAACCTAGAAATATCCTGGAAAGTTGAATTGCAATGTCGAACCTGGAAATGAAATTTTTTAGTTTGACAACTCTATAAAAAATATCCTGTAAGAGATGTGTTTTCGGAATTTTGAAACAAAAATTACACCATGATGTAGAGGAGGAAATTTTCTAATAATTAAAGTAATAAAAAAAGTGAACTTTTTTATTTTTACCCTAAAAAGTAAGGGTTGGCCAAGTACAGGGTCCCCTTAACTTTGCAATATTTGCTGCGAGTTTTAATAAATAGATTCTAAAATGGATAGTATAATTAATGAAATTTATAGTTCTTCGTATATCGAAAAAATAAGAATATGTATAAAAGATATTAAATTTGATGTCTTTAACAATATAAATAATAATAATAATAATAATAATAATAATAATAATAATAATAATAATAATAATAATAATAATAATAATAATATAGGTAAAATCGAAAAAAAGACTAAAAAAGATTAAAAATTATTATTATTATTTCTCAGTTTATTGTAATTTGAAAACAATAGAAGTAAATAATAAATATGTAGAGTTAAAAGTACAAGACGTATTAGACAACCATTTAATAGAAATAAAGGAAGTGAAAAAATTAGTTGATCAGAAACAACAATTCATTTATGAAAAAGAATGTAGAGAATTATTGAACAATAATAAAAATAATGTTGACATACAATCTACAGTCACGGTAGTTGTAAAGGAAGAGACTGCTGCATCTCATACACAAGATGAAAAGAATAAACTACAAACTGAGTTTGAAATAAAATCAGAAATGAAAGACGCAGATGCAAAACACATCCTTCCTAAAGCGAACAAATAGACATAAAAGTGGAAAATATAACCACTTATGTCGTTAAAATAAAAGATGTAGAGGCAATAGGCATACTTTCAAATAAATTTTCAATAAGTAAACTTAGTAGTACGAATTCTAATAAAGAAAATATAGAGAAGAATAAGTACAAAAGAGCAGATTTTAAAAGTAATCCGCATTCACTTGTTGAGAAATTTACTATGGAAGATGTTTTAAATGCTTCTAAAACTAAGTCAATGACGGGCACCCTGAGCATATCTAAAGCGAATTTTAAAAGTATTTTGCAAAAGCCTTTTCAAAAAACCATAGAAATGAAGCTTTCTAAAAATGAAACTTTGTCAATGACGAGCAATCTGAGCATATCTAAAGCGAATTTTAAAAGTAATTCGTCAAGGACTTGTCAAGAAACAAAAGCTTCTAAAGTTAAAACTAAAGTAATGAAGTCTCTTCCAAAGTTCAAAGTTCCTAAAAATGAAAATGAGTTTGAAGGTTTAAAAAACCATATAGATTTAGTTCAAAATTCAAACAAAGAAAATAAAGACAAATAACAAAGTAGGACAAAACCTTTTTTTTTAAACAAAAAAAGACAAAACGTATTAACAAGCAAAGAAAGAATAATATTTTAAGAAGTTATAAAACTTTGTGACAGTTCAATAAGAAACAAGGAAGAAAAAGTACATTTCATAAAAAGAAAGGCTTTTTCAATATAGTTGAGTTTAGTAAAAGAAAAATGAATGATATCACGAAACATTTTTGTTTTCCAAAAGTCAGAAAGAATAAAATATCATTTTTTATTCTTATAACCGAATGAAAATTGTATATAGGTTTTAAATGTTTCCAAATATGCTTTCACGAAATAGAATGAAATTTGACTTGATATTTTAGTTTAAGTAAAGGGAAAAAGAAATTTTTCATATTCTTATTATTTTTTTTTTTTTTTGTTTAATTCTATATTAATTACATAAATTTAATTCCATAAGCTTGGGTCCGCAACGGGGAATGCTTATAGTTTATTGTTAACATATAGAATAAATACCCTTTTAGTATGGTTTGATAAGTGAGTTCAAAGGAAGAGAAAATAGCATTGCGTGACCATAACTCCTTGAGGTCATTATTGCACAGTAATCCCCGCAAGGGCAAATTGGTGCGGTTGACAATATAACAACTTGAGCAACATTATTTAGTGAGTAACGAAACACGCCATGCGTTTGAAATGAGTTATATTCTAGGAGCCCGGGAGCAAGTTCTCTCAGGACTTGCAATGTTTTCATAATAACGGGAAGAAGTGTGTTGTATAAAAATAATGAATGTTTACATAAAACTGGCACTAATTAATTACTAAAGGATAAGAAGATCCTATTTATGCCCAATAATATCAGGTAAAAACCATTTTTTATGCCTTGATAGGGTGATATAAGCTTGTAACAATGTATTTGGTGGATATGATCACTTGGAAAATTCACTTGTAATAGGATTATGGACAAGTTTTATCTATATAATTTTTGTATATATTCCACTTATACTTTTATTTCTTATATTTTAGTTATTTCTTGGCGATATAGCGGATTTTTTTACACTATTTATGGTTGGGTTGGGGGGTTTTTTTTGTTTTTTAATTACAGACCGAAGTTCATTATGGCAATAATGTACAATAAAAGTCTTTTTTGGATTTCTGCGTATGTGATCTCCTTCTTTTTGGTTCTATCTTAAGAAGCCAGTTTTTTTAACATATATATATTATATATATATATATATATTATATATATATTATATATATATATATATATATATATATATATTATATATATATATATATATATATATTAATATATATAATATATATATATATTATATATGTATAATTTTGAGAAAAGTTGTTAGAGTTCTCTGTGATTTATTTCATTTTTTTCCATAAAGTTTACGCACCTCACCCCACCTAAATAAGTGCACCACAAAGCCGCAGAATTTCTTTCTTCTATTCACACATTCGATCACTGTCGCGCCGCAAACCGCACGCACAAGCACTGCCACGTACAACTCGTATACTATTTCAAAATAGGTTGAGCTCCGACTCTTGCGGAAATAATTTACTTTCAAAAAAAATGTATCTTAGAAAAATTTATGTTCCGGCTGCCGGCTCCGGCCCGGCTCCTCTGGCCCTCGCGGCTCCGGCTGCCCGAGCTATGGAATCTGGCTCCGCTTCCGGCTCTGCCTTTGGCTCTGGCATCCAACTCCGGTTAAATGGCTTCGTCTTCCGGTCCGGACTCTCTGACTTTTCCGGTTCCGGCTCCGCATTCCGGGTCCGCTCAAGCTCCTTTTCAAAATTGTTCATTTCCCAACTTTAAAGAATTATTTTCAACTGCAGCAAAAAGAATTGTTATTCAGCTCCGATTATTCAGCCGGTTCTCACTGACGATTCAGCCGGTCCTCACCGATGATTCAGCCGGTTCTCAATGACGATTCAGCCAGTACTCACCAATGATTCAGCCGGTTCTCACCGATTCAAATGTGGTTTCATAATCTGCAAAAACTATGCATTAAGGCTTTACATATTCATTACATCTTTCCATCAGCTACTGAACTATTTCGATGTAATCAGATGTGATATAACCGGTGGGGAGTTGGAGACGGTTCGGTGAACTGGTACCTAAAGCTGTTTTAGGAAAGCGAACATGTAGTTACCTCTTTTGTTTATTTGATTAAACATGAAAATGAACCAGCAGTTAAGTTTTATAACAGAGTAGAAAGCCGGTAGTAATAATTTTGGCAGCTCACAACTCCTATAAATAATTTTAAATTCTACTTTCTCATGTGGTTGAGTAAAATAAAATTGGACAGTAAGCCTGTTTGTTAGTTATTTTTGTAAGCATTTTGTACAAGACTAAAAGTAAGCTTTGTTTTTTTTTGTTTGTTTTTGTTGTTTCTTTGTAGCATAACCTGTGCATATGATTAACCTAATCATCAAAAATTTCTACCGAACAAATAATTTGCCGTAAAGGTATTTTTCATAATGAAATGAAGTATAACGGGGATGCATCTGTCCATTTATAAAAGATTTTTTACTCTTACAAACGCCATTAATTTCAAATATATGTTTAATAGTAGCAACAAAAAGTAAAAAGAAATTGGATATATTTTTGGGGCTTCACACCTAACCTATAAAAATGGATAAGCTTAGTCTATTATAATAGTCAGCAACTTCATCTTTTATGTGTTTTTATAATAGAAGTTTAAAAGAATGTTAGACGCTCATGAAGTTCGTATTTTATTATATTAAGCTGGTAGGGACGTTATATGGGTTTATCTGGGCCACTAGTGTCGTGAGCAGGCAGGACCGCGCTGCCTCGCGGCACACCGGTGCTGAAAAATATGGTTATTCTTTTTTCGTAGCAACAATGAAAGTAAGAAACCTTAGTTGTTGTAAGCTTAAAATTCCTCCTGTATCAGTGTGTGTTTCTTCGACTTCATCGCGTAAAAATTCGTCACCTTAAAACTGTTCGTGATATAATTTTGCGCGTATCTTGGGCTGGAGGATTGCTTTATACGTTTTTTTATTAATGGGAGAACATTTAGAAAATTGTAATAAATCCCAAAATGGAATATTTTTTGTAGTAGCATTGCCATACCAGGTGCTCCGATATAAGGTTTTTTACTCTGTTCCCTTGGTTAATAAAGGATTCCAATATCTCTAGGAGACTCATAGTTATTAGCATGGCTATTGGGGTGAGTATGTAGGATGGGTGTCCGCTATAGATATATATAATATTGATATATATAGTATATACTAGTTGATTTATAGTAAGTATATAGTGTAGCATATAGGATGTATTGTGGTACTGCTTATATTGTAGATTTAATAGTATTACGTTTCATCTTATAGCGCGTGATGAGTATATAAGGATATAAGTATATAATGTGAATATAGTTATTATATATTATGTATATATTAATTAGTATAGTATAGATATTTGATGATTATATAATATTATATAATATATAGTAATATATATATATATATATTGGATATATAGTGATAAGTATATAGATATACTAATAATAAAAGGATATTATGTTTATTAATTCATTGGAAATTGACCTTTGAATTTTCACAAGTTGGTATTGCTTAATATTACAATTAAATGTTAAAATTAGGTTCCGCATTTCTATAAATATAATATCCTTATGAGAGAAATCGTACGCCGGCATCACTTATATCCTTCAAAACTGAAATAGATAAAAGGAAAAAAGATAGTTTTGGATCTCGTCTTATTTCGTGTTTAATCATTGATTATGGTCAGTACTCAGTGTGTTTAGTCGCTTCTGCAAGTATGCGCCATGGATCAATACAGTTCTTGATTATAAATAAGATATGTTTAGGTTCAGTCGGTGTTCAAATAAATATTTATTCCCAAAGTATTCATTAAATACTTAAATCGATATAAGTGGCTTATTTTGAAAGATATATAGTCGGTTAAAAAACCAAGTCGATTATGTAATTAATGACCATAAAAAGTGAAAACAGAGAGCTTGGGCTATTTTAGGTCACTTTGCTGATTGTCCGGCCAGCCATGTTTGTTAGGCTATCGTATAAAGTAAAGTTGGTCCTGCAAGATTCTTCTATCTGTTTTAAGAAACATGTGATCGTAAGTGTTACCGTCAGAGGTGTCACCTCCGAGTTTTTGTGAATAATCACCAGAGTCGGACTGCCAGAAGATAAATAAAAATTGAAGAATATGAAAACGTTTCAATGTATTGATTTGCTTTTAGAAAAAGAAAGTTTGGCAGGTAAATAATATTTAAAAATTCCCATAGGCTTTTCTTAAGGTGCCGCCATGTTTCGCACATTGTACAAACATTGCGACATAAAACTATAAGCGCAACGATTTTTTGTTGTGAAGAAAATATAAAAAGTTTCCGGCGATATAATAATATAGGGAGGTAGGTTTGATTCGTAGTAGGTACTTCTGAGCATCTTAGGGCTCTAAGGTATATGTATGTATGTATATATATATAAGTTATATATAATATAATTGATAAAGTATATATAAGATATATATATAATATATTATATATGCTAACTATATTATAATTCGTATCCTGAATCCTCCGAAGAGGAAGTTACTGTTAACAGACTGCTTGTTTGGTTGGTAAGCACTACTCAAGTCTTCTTTATAGTATTAGAAAGAATTTTCTTATAATGATAAACTCTGCAAATATGTCCGTCGAAATGATTGTTTATAACCGTATTGGGACATCGAACTAACCACCGCTCCCAGATTCTTTAAATATGTCTGTGTTATAAGGTGCGTATCATGAATCCAGTTAAAAATTGAAAATATGGAATGTAAGAATCAAATAGAGAATCCTGGTCCTGCAGACACAGCTAATACTTCCGCAATCACAATCTTTCCGGGCAAAATATATTTGCATAGTTGTAAGCTATTTTCTTTAAGACATTATGTAATATACAAAAAATTAATAAAATGTGTCATCAAAATAAATAAATCTAGAAAATTTGATAGCTATTGTTTTTTTAAATAACCCTTGTAACATAAGGGAAATTATTTCATTAGTAAATGTGAGTAGTCAACTCAGAGTCTTATACTGAACGCATATGATACTACAATTCTATCTAGAATGTTGCCATTAATATATGGGTCTATATACATTAACGTAGAATATTGATAAAAAAGATAAAAATATTAACGGGCATCACACATTAGCTGACACCACACACACACACACACACACAACACACACACAACACATATATATATAATATATGATTATATTAATATTATATATAGTTCGTATATATTATATATATATATATAATATATATATATATTATTAAGTATTATATATATTATATATATATGGATTTCAATTATTTAATTTTATGCTATAATTCCAGAAAGGGCCAGGAGAATTATCTCGAAAAGTATGACACTTACAGAAAAACCAATTACATATTGAAATCAGCGTAAAATGCTTATACCAGTGTATTGGTTAATGTTATATATATAATGAATATAATATATATATAAGGTATATATATATTATATATGTATATATAGTAATATTATATATATATTAGCCTTGATTCTTTGTAAATGTTTTTATTTTTTAAAACTAACGGAACCCCGCCAGAGTAGACCGACTGATATCAGGAGTCGGGCTTCGGCCTCTAGGTGGACGACGGTGGGACTTCGTCCCCCTCTCGTCCCGCGATTCGGCCGAGAGACCCCAGAATTGAAATGGTTAATAAGAATAACATATATTTCCATTAGGGCTCTCGATGGGGGATAGAGGGGGGACAAGTCCCCCCGTCGCACCTAGAGCCGAGAGACCGATCCTGATAGTCAGTGCGGTCTAGGTCCCTAGGTTGGTTGTTAGTTTAAAAATAAAAAGTGACTTTTTCACATATAGCGTATATATATATATATTATATATATCTATATATATATATATATATATATAATATATTATTATCATATATATTATATATATAATATAATATAATATTAATAATACTTTCACTGGTAATAAGCCTTATACCTGATTTCAAATATGTAATTGGTTTTTTCGTAGTGTCGATACTTGTTCGAGATTGAATCTCCTGCTTTCTTGAATTGATGCCATTATAATAAATATTAAATCATATATATATGTATATATTAGTAGTATTAAGATATATATATTATATATAGTATATATAGTAATTAATATTATATATATATATATATATATATAATCTCTATAGTATATGTAAGTATATATATATTATCTAAGATTATATTAAAAAATAAAATTTCCTAAAAATTTCTTCAGAATCGTCAAAGTAAAACCTTATGGTTCCTAATAGTATTGTGGCTATTTTTTTTAAAATTTTGTCGCTTCTATTTCAGATGTGCGAAAAAACGATGCGGCCCTACTATAGCACAAAATCTATGGGTTTTAACAGTATTGCGAACGCTGTAACTTTTTTTTCCTTAAGAGAGCGACAATTTTCGTCGTTTCACTAGTTCTTCATTAATTATTTTTTTCAGAGTCGTCCTGTGATTTCATAAAAATCGGGGGGACAACCCTCTGGGTAACATTACCATATATATATAATAATAACACGAGTTCCAAAAATACAAGGTTGCCTTCGGCGATCACTAGGTGCATGAGGTCCAAGATTACTTGCCAAGTTTTTGAATATTTATGCGCTATAGCCGGGGTGCCAACCTTCTTGCACAATACGAAATCTTTCAAAGCGAGTTCAGATGCGCCATAATTGTATATATATATATATATATATATATTATATATATTTAATAGTTAGTATAGTATTATAGTATATATTATTATAGTATATATATATACTTGTATATATATATATATATTATAATTTTTTAGGTATCTTGTATGGATTGTGTGGATGTTGTGTTGGTCGTCTAGGAGCGGTGTGTTCGCGACTACGGAAAATCGGTAGACTAATTCATTTTTGAGAAGTATGTTGACAAATGATCTTTGAAAATAAGATTTTTTATAAATATTGTGGTGATAATGAGGTTGAAGTGTATGATATATTTTTCACTTCACACTAACCGACAAAAATTATGGCTATGGCAATTTATTTCATTTTAATTTGTATTGTGTAGATAAAGTTTTTAAAGCATAATTAAATATTTAGTTAATATTATAAAATTTAAATTTTTATATGATGCTTACCACTATCAAAGGTACAGTTTCTTATTCACTTATACTCTAGTTTAAATGTCCTTAACAAATTTATCATTACTTTGTGTTTAAAGACAATGTTTTTTATTCATCTCAATTGTTTCCCTTTTCCCCTTTTAAGATATTTATTATCTTTCGTAGCAAGTATGTTCTCTTTGAGCAGTTTCGTAGGTTCAAGCAACTTTGATTTAAATTTCCTGACAATAATTCTGCGCTAAATACTGTCATTGATTGTTGGTATCAGATTGTCCAGCCATGGGGTTTTAGCACAAAGAAGGTTCCTGAAATAGTTACTTCTTTATTGAAAATATAAGCTCAAAGTATCTTATGGACAAATTAATAAGCACATACTCATATCTCAAAACTACAATAGCTAATGGAAAAGGAATACATGCTGGAATGCGGTCCAATTTTGTGCGAAAAATAAAAAATAAAAAAAAAAAATTTTTTTAAAAAAATATATATTCTCAAAAAAAAAATATAGCTACAGCGAAAGGAATACATTTTTGGAATCCTGGTAAAATTTAGTAGTAAAATGTATAAAAAAAAAATAGAAAATAAAATATTATTGTTAATAATATAGTTGTACGGGTATATGAGCTCGGACTTATGAGATCCTTTTATTGGTACTCTAAATAAATAGACATTCTATTAAACTTTTGCTTTTTTTTGTTACTAAAGAATACCCCAAAGGGGATACCGCACGATGGCAGGATTCGGGGCCTCTCTTCCGGGAATCTACGGGGTAGGACTAACTTCCCTCCTCCGGGGAGGGTCTCCGGAAACCCAGCTCTTTGGTATTGGGTGTCGCGGGGGGTCCTCCGCCCTCCCCTACGGGTATTAACGTCCCCCCTGTGTTCCCCGTTGGCACGAGCCCCCCTACATTGCTGTGTAATACCTTACAAATAATTATAATATATTATATGTCCCCTGCTCCCTAAAAAAAAAATAGCCCAAATTGTTCATATTCTTATTTATATTTTTTTTGCTTCATTTTTCCTAACTCATAAATTTTTACAAGATTTCCAAAAATGTATTCCTTTCTCTGTAGCTATTGTAGTTTTGAGAATAGATGATTTGTTTTTTTTACAATTTCCGCAATAAAATTTGCCAGGATTCCAACAATGTATTCCTTTTTTCCTGTAGCTATTGTAGTTTTTTGAAATATGATCGGATGGATAGTTGGTTGGGTTTTAAACCAATATTCACCATAATATATTTATTACTAATAATGGTATATTATATATGTAAGGTATACAGTATCTATGATTTCAATTATAATATTATAATGTATAAATATTATATATAATATTTAAGTATATCTAGATATATATTCTATATACTCAAGGTGAAGCTCATTTGCCGAAATATTATTTCTTCCTTTTTTTCGTGTTTATTTACAAAAAAAAGTAAAAAATAAATTTCTGCAAAAATATTTAGTGTGTTCATTAGCTTTAACTTTCGTTCGCGACATACTTCTAGACGTTCAAACCTATAGTATAGTTTCTAGTAAATTCGAGTATTAATATAATATTATATAAATGTATATATAAAATATATCTATATTATATCTATATATATATATATATAATAAATATATATATATTATATATATTAATATATGAAATATATATATAGTATATTGGCAACAAAGAGTTACCCGCATCATATCTCAAAATCTAAGATAGGTACAAGAAAACTGAATACATATATGGAATCAGCGTGAGGAAATTTGTACGGAAAATAAAAAAAAAAATTTTATTTTATTTTCTGATTTTTTTTATATTCTTCATAACTAGTGATTTTAAAGAAAACTAAACATATATGGAATCAGCGTGTGAAATTGTATGAAATTAAAAGTGCAATAAATTTTTTTTATACAATAACAGATTTTGGAATCAAGCTATGAATTTTTTTAGGGGGCTTGAGCCGATGGGAAACAGAGGGGGGGACGATAAGTCCCCCGTCGTCCCCGGTAGATCGTAGAGACCCCGACTCTTTGCATCTGCGGTTTACCCTGAGGGGTATTTCCTTTAGTTAAAAAAAAAAAAATACAATTTTTTTATCGCATTTTTTCATACAAATTTATACGCTGATCTGAAAAATGTGTTAGTTTTCCTTGTACCTACTAGTTTGGAGATATAAAAAAATAAAAAAATAATTAAAAATTTTGTTTTTTCATTTCATCAAATTTCATAAGCTGATTCATAGTGGTTATCAGTTTTTGTACCTTATTTAGTTTTCGAGTATGATGGCGGTAATACTTCTTTGTTTTCACCTATATATATATATATTATTATATATATAATATATAATATATATTATTTAATATAATATAATAATATAATATTATATATATATATATATCTTTATATATGATATATATTAGGTCAGCGTTTAGTATATACGTCATATGTATCTTCAAAACTATTAATGCTACAGTAAATACGGAATACAGTGGTGGGATGCTTGTCAATTTTGGTACGTGAAATGCTAAAAAAACAAAACAATAAAAAAAAAAAAAAATTAACTTCAAAAACTACAATAGCTACAGCGAAATGGAATACATTTTTGGAATCCCTGGTAAAATTTCACATAAGAAAATGTAAAAATAAAAAAAAATAAAAAAAATATTGTTAATCATTATAGTAATTGATTAAGAAGGCCTATTTTAGAGACCTTTTATTGGTTTTCTCGTTAAAATAAATAGACTTTCTATTAAAAAACATATAAGCTACAATCAGTTGTCTTTTTTTTCTTAGACAACGATACCCAAGGTAAATATGCGCACCGGATGGCAGGAGTTCGGGTCTCTCGGCTTTGCCGGGACTACGGGGGTAGATCTAATTCCGCCTCCTGTCTCGTGGGAGGGTCTCCCGAACCCCGCTCTTTGGTTATTTGGGTGTCGCGGGGGTTTCCTCCGCCCCTTCCTACGGGGGTTTATGGAAAATCGCGTCCCCCCCTCTTTTCCCCGTCGGGCTCGAGCCCCTAGTGTGGCGTATAAAGCATTTTCCTATGTGAATTTTACCAGGATTCCAAAAATGTACTCCATTTCGCGTTAGCTATTGTAGTTTTTGAAGATATATTTTTTTTTTTTTTCATTACATTACATACTTGAGTCCTAGCCAGCATCATCCAATGTATTCCAACTGACGATTTGTTAGACAGGATTGGGAACACTATGACGATTAACTAAATCGTCTTGGCCATATTATAGTATATATAGTATTATATATATTTATATAAATATATATAATAATATTACGATATATAATATATGTATATATTATATAATAGTTATAATATACTTATATATATATTATGGTAGCCCTGTTTTCGCATTTGCATTTGTGCTAACGCTCGATAAAGAAATGCGTAATCCCAGTTTTTAGCACGATTCTTAGGCATAATCCGAACGATTGTTTTAAAACATAAAAAAAGTAATTTTTTGATCTATCTATCCATCGACCAGTGCTTTGGATAGAACAAAGAATATAAAATAAAGGTTTTTATTACAAATAATTGATTCTATTGTGATGGAGTTTATCAGCTGTTTGGAAGAAATTAGATTTAAAGCAACTTTCATGAATGAAACATGTCATCAAATCAAGCGACTACTCACCGCCATCTGTTTGTTTTACGTTTGTTCGTTCTTAGCCCTCCCATTTTTTCTTAATTCGTGAAGCACGGGAAATAGCAAACCTTAACATAATTTAGGAAATTTCCCTTCGTTTGCAAATATTCCTAAATTTGTGCTAAATTAACAAAAGGAACGAACTTTAGCTTTTCCTAAATTTCGTTAGAAAAGTGCAAAATAAAAACGCCTTAAGATATTAAACGAAATCACACCTGTATGAATTCTCTATTAAATTATATTTTTAGAATTCTTTGATTTAAAAAAAATAACACTAATTTCTAATATGAATTAATGAAAAATTAATATAAAACAAATAATTAAGATATGAGAGAAAACCCTGCCTCCTACACGAGAACACAAAATTTCACTGATATAGGACGATGTTTTATTGACACGGAACTTATCATTTCAAACATCAGTTTGTGGCCGAAATTATTGATAGAGTCGAGATACAAAAAAAAAAAAAGCATACATTCCCGATATTTGTTACAAACTTTTTTATAATCTTGCCAGATTTAACAAATTTCTGAAATGAAATGAATTTTAGTTTTCTATGTAAATATTCGTAAGAAATAGCTGACTAACCCAGTTAAATATAAATCCCCAAAATACTCAAATGACCTCGATATATCATGCCAATGCCGCAACTTGGCGCATGCGCCAAGTTTGCCACCCTGCCTATAACAAGTATGTCGGCCAGGTCTTTAAAGTCCAATTGCCTTCCATTTCATGAACTAATCCTGCTATGTACTCTTCGTGAATTTTTTTTAAATGGCTTCCTAGATAATTATAAATATAAGTCTGATATTGAATAGAATGCAAAGTTATTCATAATGTGGTTCAAGATTTTTAAGGCAGTTTTCCTTACTTTAAAAGCATCTAAATAAATTAATGGTTTACGAAGCCTCAGAATTCTAAACACAACGCAATTCTTAACGCTCTGTAGAAGGCTTCGTCATTTTTTGGTTAACGTATAGCAATTTAAATGTTTCACTCACAGCTTTCGTTGAAAGTGGAAGTCAAGAGTTCTTTTCTCGTTGATGTCATCTGTTTTTCGGTCTGTATTTCTAACACTCAACACGTAACGCTTTCAACACGTAGACTATCGCCCATACAAAGACGCTTTCCGAAATTCTGATAATTTATATTCGGGGCTCTGTTTGAGGAGATCCAATGCGACTAAGTTATTCCTCATTCTCATCCTTGTTATTCCAACTTTATATATATATCATAAATTTTCTTACTGTGCATATTGGTCAAATAATTCTTTTTCCCCACTTCAAATAGCTTACACGCTTTCAAGTGCCGTGTATCATTCATTTCGGCTTTAATTTTCTAGCAATTATTTCCTTACTTTATATAATATAATATATATATATATATGTATATATAATATATATTATAATATATATAAATGAAATTAATAATAGTATATAGTAGATTAATGATATATTAAAGTAGATATATAAGAATAGTATATTATTGTGTATTGTTGTGTATGAGTCCATTAATTACTGTAGCATTCATGTCAGTACAGTTTATGAATACCTTATATATAGTAACACCTTTAAAAATCCAACCGCTACTTGATCGAGGTGAAAGTGTAGTTGTTTGGAGAAATCCAAGCGCTAACAGGGCTCTGGTCTGAAGAATACTAGCAACCTACTCTTTACTCTAGCTTTGGATTGAAACTACTTTAGTTGCCAAAAAGTTCTATTTCACTTGGAACATAGTTGAACATTTAGAAGACAGGAATTCGGCCAGACTCAGAAAGCAACGTGCGCATATCTAAACTATAAACGTCAGCAGAAAATAATGACATTTTTGAATTTTCGGGCGATACAAGTTGCATGGGCTGAAAACTTAAAAAAAATGTATTTATTATAATATTTATTAACAAACACTTCGAATTCTAAAGAATCTGGCAGCGTACGCTCTGAGTTAGCTTCCGTTTCTGCAGTAGGAGCGCAAGAGTTGCTTTTCATGGAAAAATTATTTTTTTAATTTTTTTAGGTGTTCGAGCCGGACGGTGCCAGGGGGACAAGTCCCCCGTCAATCCCTCGGTAGGCGAGAAAACCCGACCGTCAACTTTGTGGTTTCCTGGGGTACGTTATGGTATAAAAAAATACAAACTCTTGGCAATACTGGCGTCCTTCGTACTTCTCATAAAAGCGTAAGTAGCATCAGTTTTGCCAAATTTTTAAGAATTGTTATTTTTAAAAGCTTTTTTTAAATTTCAATTCATTAATAAGATGTTGCAAAATGTTATTTATTTCATTTACTATTGATTTTTAGTTACATGCATGTTGCTTCTGAATGAACTTAATTCTTTTACAAAAAAATAAGCAAAATCCTGCGGATTTGGAATGAGCTGTTGCAAATTGCGTTGATTTAATAGATTTTCCATGTTTAAAACTGAAAGATGCCTCTCTCTAGTGGAGAAAATAGGATTCTTCAACGATATTAGATGGAGCTGGTAGGTTAAAACTTATTATTTTTTGTGATATTTGAGGCCAGTAATGGCAATATGACATGTTTAAGTCGATAATGGTATTGGAGTGATGGTGCAGCTAACCCTGAATTTTCGATAGATTTTATATGAACACGAGCGGTTCAGACCAAACATTTCTATTAATTCTCTTCTATTTACAAATTTGTAAAACATGAAAGTCAACCTGTTAAGATATAGGCTTATGTGAATAATGACTTGGCTTCAGTTATACGAATTAATGCGCAAATCACATTTTGGATGATCCACCTAAGGTACCGTGTGTTTTAATGTGACTGTCAACTACTATTTTAAAGGCAGGGAGCATTTATATACAGAACCTAGGAATATTTATGGCTTTTATTTGAAACAGAACACTCGACATTGCAGTATGTTTGTAACTATTTGGAAATAAAGTATATATATATTATAGTATTATATATATATATATAGTATATATATATATAATATATAATAAGAGTATATATATGTTATATATATATATATAGTTATTATAATATAATTACATTTTTCATACTATATTATGTATATATATATTATATGAGAAATTTGATATATAGTAGGTATATACAGGGTAGGGCATCGTTACAGGCAAAAGTAGTCGTGTTACCGTACTGTTATGACATTATAGCTGTGTGCCTTATGTGTCGGAGAAATTAAGTTATTTACGTTATGTGCTGTGATTGGCCGTTTCTTTGAAAGTGAAAAGTAACGAAGTGCCGTTACTGCGTGTCCGGTGACTTTGAGCTTTTTACTGCATTCTACGACTAGGTTACGTTAACTTATTGGCTTGTTTATGCATATTTTTTCAACATATTATTGTAAGCCACATGCCCTCATTCAGACCTAGAGCACTTGAAGACTTAGTCCTTCCATCCCCAAAGACTTTAATTTGCACTCCACCGTTCTGCCATTCCTTACTTTCCTACGCACCTGCAGGTCATCCGTGTCCTTTCAATCCACATATAATCGCTAAATATTTAACTCGGACACTTGTTCAGTGTTACCACTGACTAACTTCCCACAGAAAGTATCTGTCTCATTCACACCATAACCTATTCATATCTATCTTACTTTCAAACTCTCTTTTTCTCATCCTGTGCCTAATCTTCTTACCAAACTCAAACTTCTCTCAGAATTCGCCACACAAACCCAAATTATCCCAGTATAATTGTTTAGGCAAACTCCAATCTGCTTAGCATTTCATCATTCTAACACCACCTTCTACCACCCCCACCTGTGCCCTTTGCATAATCCATCCATATACGAATTGAATAATCAAGGAGACATACACATCCCTGTCTCACTCTGCTATAATATTTAAACGCAATCATTCACTTAGTTATTTTACACTCGCTTCACAATCGTTATACATATTGCGCAGAATATTAATGAACTTTACAAATTATATTTTTAACAATAAAAGCGAACTGTTCCTACAATTCTGGATTCCCATAGTCTAAATTATTTGAACATCATCTTAAATAGCAACCTTATCTATCAATAGATGTTATAAACTGCACGTCGTTCACTTGTTCACAAAAAGTTATCTGTTATTCTCCCATTAGTCTCTCCCAATCAGTAGATTCCTACCAGAACGACGTGTCTTTGGAAAGGCCAACATTAGAATCTCTCCTGTGAAGACTTTTATATGTAACGACTGCCAAGGATAATTTTACCAAATGAGTCTTAACAAGACCAAACATTTCTTCCACACAAGGGGATCTATAGCCCGTAATAACTCTCAAAAGGTCTATACCCTAAATTTCAGAAAAACAAAGGGATCTGTACCCTGCTGGAAAAAGTAGCATCACAA
The DNA here is from genome assembly GCA_015478945.1 of Trachelipus rathkii. Classification (NCBI taxonomy): domain Eukaryota; kingdom Metazoa; phylum Arthropoda; class Malacostraca; order Isopoda; family Trachelipodidae; genus Trachelipus; species Trachelipus rathkii. The sequence continues at coordinate 17,801 of JABUQX010032801.1, forward strand.
AGGGTTCTATACACTGGACCTCCAAAAATTTCCAGAGGTAATTCTTCCAATAAGTTGAACTTATAGCAGTTCCCCTAGGAATGCTATTAGGCTATTGATTCGTTAGCAACCGTTAGGATTAAATTTCCTCGATAGGTTAATAATTCGAGAAATATTGAAAACCGTCAAAGAAGATCTGGAACTTTTCATTTTTAAGGTTTTTCTTCGAAACTCCTCCATTCCCAATTCACCAGAAGCAGCTCTGTTCGTGTACTCCTATAGATTCATGCCGCTAAGAACAGATGGGAGCCATACGGTTCTTGGTTTTATTAAGGTGAAATTGTAAATTTTTGGTGAAATTATCATAATTTTCCAAAATAAATATTTATTCCAAAGTATCAATAATTTACAGCAAATGTATTGCGTTATATCATACTAACAGTTATTAATCGCATTTTTTAAAAATGTACTTCGTAAAAACAGCATAACGTAATTGTAAAATAGGAATAGAAACTTGGGTTGTGCGACAGTTATCTCATATTCTCACCTTGTTATATCCAAATCTCTAACAAGATTGACTACAAGAATTTACACTGACGAAGAAATTACATTTCTATCTGATCCCATTACAGCAGCAATAGCTAAGACTGAAGAAACACTACAATAATTGTCGGTATTGGTAGCGATAATAACAGTAGTATTTGAGGGTTAATGTGCTGTTGACTAACAAGTATTAAAGTGCGTTGGTGAATTGCATGTCTCAATGTTATACACAGTGATTGCTATACTATAATTTTTGACCTTTGATGTATCTCCATATTGATTATAGATCATATATTCTAGTAAATAAAAGTGATTCTTCTCATAAAATTATTGTGCAAAGGTCTGTAGATAACCACATATACGCATGTTGACATTGTCGACTTAACTGTTTCAATCGACAGTCAACACAAGAATTAGATAACCTGGAAGGTACTTTAATATGGCTTTGAGGTGAATAATACCGAGGTCGTGTAGTATTATTTACCTAGATGTGATTGTCCTTACCTCAGAATATGGCTGAAGACCGAAACACTGCGCAAGATTTTTGTTTTGAATCTGAATAAGAGGTGGTTTGGACTGACTGTGGAATTTTCAAGATTACCGCTCCCTCCTTCTTTGCTCTGAACCAAATCAATTGTTTTTTCGTGTATATCATTCTTACCGATATTCCATCGTCTCGTGCTAGTTTATTGTTGAAGAAATTCTTTAATCTACAAGCCTCGAAATATGAAAGTCTTCGTCCTTTTCTAGGTACACTCATGCTTCTAAAGATTTTCTGATTGCTTCGCTAAGCAGGTTTTGAAAGCAATATAAATAGTATATAGATATAAATATATATATATATAGTTATATATATAGGTATATAATATTGATTATATAATAATATATAATAATATAGTATTATATAATAATAATATAATATAGTATTAATGTGTGGATGGAGAGAGAGAGAGCGTAAGGTAAGATTGGAAGGTCAAACCTCCCTATCAAGTACTTTATACAGAAATTACTTCATATATACGGCATAATTAAAAATAATTGGAAAATTTAAGAAATGGGAAAAAGAGCGAGCTTAAAATTAGTGGTAAAGAATTTCAAAAGTCCGACTGGCAAATTCGAATACCAAATAATAGATTTTTGATTATATTTATAAATTTTGAGATTAAAGATTTTTAAAACTTGTTGTTGAATGTTTGCAACATTTTCCTTCAAACCTAGGATAACGTGCTAAAATATTCAAAAAAACCGAAAATCACGCGAAGGTGCTAAGAATTAAGATAAATATACTGTTCATATATTTTATTAAAAATAAAACTATTTTAATATCACAAATTAAATGCGTGAAGCTGTCACATATCATAATAGATCGCTGATAGAGAATGTACGCCCTCCCATTATATTCAAACTCACAAAATTTTCGCATTGACAGCAAAACTGAAAAACTTGTCATACTCTTAATAACATTCGATGCACACAATCCCTTATTTTCTTAGCGTTTTGTCATTTTGCAAATGCAGTAGTAAGTGAAGCTCCTGTAAATATGTAAAATAATGTTGTGCTGTTAATAAAAATGTGAATTGATATTACTCCATTTATAAACTAATTCAATATTATATATTTAAAATATATATATAATAAATATAGTGTATATATATATATTTTAATAATAAATGGAAAGATTTACATTCAAAGGCTTCGGTCGTATTAATATACGAAGCGCGTTACGCATAGTCACCCAGACTCTCATGGGCACGTTGACCGGGATCAAGTCGTAATTTAGCTGTCGTCATAATATATATACAATTATAATATATAATGAAAGATTATAATATATAATATAATATATAAAGATATAATTAATAATAGTAGAATTAAGTCATGTTGAGATTATGAGTACGAACTAATGTGCTATAGTGGCCCAAAATACCATTTTGGGAATATGGTTTTGGGTAGACCTAAGAAACCCACGGAGTGCTCGCCCCGATCAGGATCGGGAGTCTCGGCTAAAGTGCTTCATGGAGAGGATACTAGGAGTCATCGGCAGGGGATCGTGCTCTCACACGAAGTGCGCTAGCTGCTAATCAGACATCACAGTCGCGCGCGATTCCCCTCCGGTGAAGAACGTCATCCAGGCCCGCAGATAACCCGTCCATAGTGCTCGACCCCCTAAAAAGAGAGAATAGAGTAGACGAGTCGTCGCGCGTGTTGAGCTCTGGAATGTCCCATTTTAGGGCAGGGGGCTCGGTGACTCAGTGCCGACAGGCGAGACGGGCGTAATACTAGATCTGTAAATCTTACTGATCCACTATGCTAAAACACGCCTAACTTTTACTGAAGTAGACTTTATTAGCTGCCGGGAGAAGATAATATGGCCTTTATCGTAGGTGTATGTGTTTGGTGCATATTATGACTAGTAATTCCAGATTTGCTGGCAAAATACCGCATAATGATATGGAATGTATGAGTAGTGTATAATGCTCACCACAAAATATCAAAGCAAATATGTGGATCAGTATTACCTACTGTGTATCTGGCCTAATCGTATTGGCAGGATTAGATTCGCAGTCGACACACAAGTAATTGGGGAATATAGTGTATAGTAATATAAGTACAATGTCGAAATTATCTAGGATATGGGTAAGTGCAGTGTATTGAACTGAATGCAGGGTTTAAATATTACCGTCAATAAGGTTGACAATTTTTAAGGGGGGGCGTCAAAAAAAATTATAAATCATATACCTTCTATCGAGGAAGCGGGATAAATTTTCTCTGCGAAAAAGATTTTCATCCAACCTACAATCAGTTAAATTTGTCTCTCGGTTTTTAGTAAACAGCACATGAAATAGCAGATTGTATAGAACTTTTTTGTTCCAACTTAAATGTTAGATTGCAAAAATAAAATAAAAAGCCTTAATTTTATTAAAATATACATTACTCTATTCATTAATACATTACACTTCGGACACGTTCTCTTAAATTGAAAGAACTGTTTTTTTCGAGCTTTTGGTCCTTTCAGTCTAACCAACGCTCCTAAGCGTCCGAAAATATATGTCCATCGCCATAATGACCATCACGGTGATACGAAAATCATATATATATATTAGGTAATATTCTATATTTCATCTTCTATATATATATATATATAATATATATATATATATATATTTTATAATGATAAATATATCCCACATATACTGTGCATACGCGTGTGACGTAAGAGTTAGGTCACTTACGCAAACTCCCACGTCAGAAGTATACGTCCGCATTGTCAAGCCATACGTACTACGAACGAGCCTCCTTTTAAAATTATCACATAACGGCCTATATATAAGGTAATAATATATTATATATATATATATATATATATATATATATATATATATATATATATATCATATTATATTAGTGTCCGAAAGAAACTCATATGCCTGTGGTTGATGCAATAAGGTTATTGCGAGCACACATGTTCACTTATAACGTGTACCAATCTGCTGGTACGTGTTATACTGCCGTTCTACATATGGACCGGATGTACATGTTAATAGTTTGATTTGGCAACAGCTTTTAGCTACGTACAGCGGGAATATTAGAAACCATTGATACTCAATATGCTTTAATAACACCCAATTCATCAATGTACAAAGAAGAATGGCAACCTTAGAGTTTTTATTACACCGCACAATAGTTTATGTACGTCCAGAATCAGCATAAATTGTTATGTGTAATTAACATGTAATTATAATGTTATGAGTGAATTCTGGACAATTATAACAAAGCAAAGTAAAAATCCACTAAAACATGGTTAAAATAAATGAGCAAAATAATATAAGAGATATATGTGGACGTATATAACAGTTTTTATAATATTGTTTAATTTGATATTCAGAATTCCATTTTTAGGTCATCACATCGGACATGAATGAACGGGATTATTTTACTATACATGCCTCTCTTGTCTATTCTGTGGAAAAAGTACCGTCCTCAACGTTCCCTTTGTATGCAAGCGAACGTCCCATTTATGGGCCAACTAGGTCCCACCTTTGTTCCATACTCACTCTGTAGCCTCGGACTTCACTCCAACCCCATGAACAGAGTCCAAAAAGGGTTGTCTGAGATGCATGGTGACCACTGAATGGAATCTCCACCGCCAGTGTATGTGCGGTCGAGATGTTTGCCTGACAACGGCGGTGAGATGCGTAGGGGCCCCATCATGGTTGGAATATACATGGGCTCCCATGTACCACCGGGACGTCTCTAGTGGAGCTAGTAATTAGTTCGCAAAAAGGCGAGATACCTAGCACCGTCATCCTGCCATGTAAAATAACCGGGCCGATCAACATAGTCATTAAATACCCACCACACAGCCACAGAGAACAGTCTTTGGAAGTGCGTTTGCACTGTACCGTGATTCCCTTGCGGCCATAGATTCGCGTTGCGTGTGTCGTTGATTTGTCCCACAACGGAATGTCCTTCGTCTGTAACAATACATATGGCAGTATGGCACGATTAGCAAGTATCCACGTACAGAAATCGAGACGCACATGACTGTTTCCTTCATGCAGTGATTGCACAACCTGTATATGAAAGGGGTACATATCCTCTCGACGTAGTGTTGGTGCAATACCCAAGCGTGCAGATATTCGGCGGCTGCTTGTTGTTGGGCTATGATTCACCATGGCAAGAATCGCATCCTCCTCCTCCACATGGTCTTGACGACCACGCTCCGATGTAATATGCAAAGTGGGGAACTGACCACGTTCACGCAACGTATTGTAGATCTGGCTAAACACTCTACGATCCGAGGTTCTTTTAAACTTTAATTGCAAAAGTTTGCTGCACCTTTTAAACTTTGAAAAGGGTACTCTTGTGTTGGATTCAGTTTCCATTATATTAATCTCAAAATATAGTGAGTGTTAATCGGACTTCTATATTTAAGTTTTATTGTAGAGGACCAAATCTTTTGAAATAAGTATGAAATTTCTCCTATTCTTTCATATTTTTTTTGTTACTTTGCATATATTCAAAAGAATTTAAGTAGCTCCTCATCGTTTATGTATAGTTAATTAAATCCTTTTGTATCACTAATTTTGTTAGAAAGATGGTGATATACCGTTATTGAAAATCAGTTGTTTATATCTTTCATTGTCAGCTCTTCTACAGAAAGTATGTTCTTTGTAATAAGAGTATTAAAAAACCCTTGGCTTTCCGTTGAATCTTCATTGTCATGGTGTCAGTTTTTCTTGAATTTGTAATTTTTCGAGTTGTCGGATTTCTAAAGCAGATCTTGACGTTCCTTTCTCAATTTATCAAATGGTGCTCAACCTGAGAGGCTGCCTGCATGGTGGTTGGTGTGGGTGCTCACGGAGATCAAGCGAAGATTGTTTTATTTTTATAAAAAATGGTGAAGTAGATTATCTGGAGAAATATAATATATAGCTGTATATAGTATTACATATATATATAATATCAGGATTTTTTTTCAGATATTACATAATATTATAATATATCATATATTAATATGATGAAAATAGATGCAGTTTGTCGGCATACAAAGTGTACATAAACATAGTCCAGGTGGTTGACCTTACCCTAAAAAACAAACAAAAAACGTTGGTTTATAAACACTTGTATTTTTCACGTAAAAAACCTTTTTTTCATTAGTGTTTTTTCAATAACTTTTTTTTCGTTTTTTTTATTGAAATTATTTTGAAAAATATAAGAGGCTAATATGATATTTCACTGGTTACTTTTTCATTTTTTCAAATATTAAGGATAACTGAGTGTTTGCCCAAATTGTTCCATTATGATTTTGTGTAATAGAGATATTGGCGTAGGAATCTTAGTTGACTCGGTTCTATTATATTTCTATCAATGGTTTCTTACAGATTTCATTGTGAAGGGGTGGGGTGACGGTTTGGTTGTATCTTGCATGACTCTTTGGTGGTGTAGCCTTCTACTTTGACCGAAGCTTTACATCTATTATTTTTACATTGGTATGATAGTAATGGGCATATTTTAGTTGGGTATATGTACCTTTAAATATTAATGTGTGTAGTATTATATTTTAGTAATTGAAGTGAGTCGGAAATGACAATATACGCAAAAAGTGACTTAAGGCGAAGTCCAGAATTAAGTATATAGGTAAAATAGTTTGAGATTATTTAAAATGTTGCAACAAGATTTGTAAATGGATGGATGGATCGACGTAATGACTAACTTAAATGACTTTGCTTTTGGAAAATTCTAGAGCTTTTTGGCTTCACTAACGTACTATTCCGCAGCTCCAGGACCCCAAGTCACTACTGAGAAGTACAGTACTACTGGGTGCTTGACTACTGTCAGCCTTATTATGCATTGGGCCAATCAGCGTGATCAGCAACATTTAATTAGATAGGACTGGAGTTAAGTGCTGATATCCAGTACGTAAACTATGAAGTGAATCGGGAGAATTGACAGTGATGAAGTGAGCAGGGGGCATAACAGGACTTTAACGTAGCTGCCTGGTAGCAATAATAGCGTTTCTCAGTTGGTAAAGTTTAAAATTGTAGAGAATACACTCATGAATAACTTAGAACAGGTCTACACAACAAATGTTATAGTTCATCGTGAGGGCGTTGCTACCTTTATTCCTTAAAAAAGTAATAACACACGACTTTGCACATGGCATTTCTAAATCTCTGAAAATAATTATATAAAAATTTACTGACAGCTGAACAGCGTAAAACATTAAGAAGCACAAACAAATCTTTCATCTCAAAATTCAGAATATAAAATGGAAAAACCCATAAGAAAATTCTAACATAAACTCGGGTCTCCACCTTGTAGGAAATTGGAACCAAAAAATGTCCAAATTAGAGCATATTTGCTAAAATTTATAAGATAATTGCTCAAACATGTAAATTCCACAACTAAATTGAAAAAACGAAAAAAACAAATTTTTACTTTTTTCACAGCTCGTTTTTTTTTTTGGAAAAACCGTTGTTCCCGAAAAAACGAGCTTGTTTTTTTTTTCCTTTCCCCCAAGTCTAATCACAGGTAAGGGTCAGGATATGGACAAAGTTACTTAATGGAGACACGGAACGGGAGGACGGATCAAAAAAAAAGTTTCGCAGGTAGCCTCTATGATACATAAAGATGCTCTAGATGCGAAAATTATTATTTTTTTTTAGGTCAGGTCAGGGTAGGGTAAATTAATTTTCTTACATTGCAAGTAAAAAAATAAATCTACATCAATTTCACATAATAAAAATATATTTTCAAAAGTTATCCAAAGAATGAACAAGCAAATTATAGAAAACGGAGACTCCACGGCTATTCCACTATGTGTATGATATTTATTTACGTAGGCGATGCAAAGTGGTTCCGTTAAATGACAAGATAATTTTAATTTCCGGCACATATAATGTTTATTTTTATTTACAACTTAGTTTTCATAACAGTACATTTAATTCACTATTACGGGGCTGATCCGTTAAGTAACTTATCCATATCCCTTGAATAGAGCTATACTCTTGAGGTATGAACTTTATATTAATCAAGTATAAATAAAGACAATACAACCATTCATTATTTGCAAAGCTTATTTAAATAACCAAAAACTTTCCTGCTGCAAGAGACTTCAAAGGTCTTTCTTCCGAACATGAACAGTAAAAAGTCCAGCCAGTCGTCGTCAAATCAATGTCTTCTGAGAGAGATTACAACTTTTAAGGCGTTTCCTTAGGTTCAATCAAGGTGGATGAGTATTCGTATGAATTTTTATCATACTTTTATTTATCAATAAATCTACTGCGAAGTTTATAATTTTTTGAAACGTAAACTTTTGACTGATAATAAACGTCATTCAAAGTTGATAATTCTTTAATTGAATAGAGGAAGTAGTGATCCATCCGAAACAATTACGAAAACCTAAATAGAAAAAAAATCGTTAGAATGAAAGTTCGTTTGAAAACCTATCCAACGTATCCGTATATTTACTATATTTTACATAGTTCCCCTGCCTGGGGGTTCGCTACACGGTAGTTAGGAACGGTGGAAATCAAATCAATTCATTCATGCACTTCACTAATTAGATAAGGCATTTGGCTATTTTTATGGTGCGCAACATAAACGCCCTCCCCATGATAAAAATTGCATCATGAGCAGAGCGGCACACAAATACCCCTGAAGGGAAATTAATCCGGGTTTTAGCCATCTACAATCACCATTAAAATTCGATGTACCATTACAGCACAACCAGTATCTCCACCGCCTCGTACGTGCAACTTGTACATACGAGGGGTAATGTCAACTATTTACCAAGCAATGGGAGTGGGTACCCACTGGTCGGAAGTACTTCAGGAGTATTCCGACTCCTTCACCGATGCGATCTTATCTCCAATGTTCCACTGCCTGCTTGAGAATCGGCATTCTTATACTGCCCTCCAAGGACACGACTTCTATGGGCTTTATTATATATCGATAACAACTTAAGCCCCCTTAACAGACCATACGACTGCACCGATAAATCACTCCTCCAGTTAAGGACCATCGATGATACCCTGACCATTAAGAATCCTGATGTAGCATTTACCTATTCTCTAATACAGTCGGACTCATAATATTCAACTTTCGTTCTATAAATCTGTTCCATTGGTCCAGCATTGACATCGGTACATATAGTTGTCAATTATCAATCATACTCGGGTCTTGCTTCCACGCTGCTATGTCTGGCCTACGGAGATCTGCCACAGTTGGAATTCCAGGCTCAACCAGTGTTGTCCAACCTCCAGCAATTCTGTGTTTAGCAATCTATTAACCCTGTCATGCCTATTTATCTCGCCAGCCGTTGCCGGGCACTCTTGCAGTATATGACCCAGTGTCTATTCGAGGACAGCACATTTCACATCTAAGTTCGTGTATGTGTATAGATGCCGCTTTCCCTCTGTTCGAACGTTCCTTGGTAGCTATTAATTAAATTCATACGAATCTTAACAGCCTCAACAAAGTCTGCTCCTTTTTCATAAACCTCATACCTTCGTCCACCAATTTTTAACAGCCTTTCATTACAGATTCAGCCAACAAAATGCAATCACAAAACTATGTTCGACCGACTAACTCTCCAGGATGTAGGAATCTTTAATAGGATCAAAGTTATCGACCCACACACACCCACTCTCAATCATTTTAGATTCCAATTGCTTTAAACTCTGGAATCCCAACCTCCAACTCTCATACTAAGTCCACCTTTAAATGTAGGCTGATGAAACATTGGTCTGGGGTATCTTGTGGGAGAAATTTCAAGGTTCTAATCGCCTTCCTTACTAACCGGTCCGACTCTCTCAAGCTCTTAATCGTTATTCGCTCATGAGTCAATTTGTAGGTGTATCTCTGTAACAGAAAGAACTTAAGCAGCTGCAATTTTTTTTTGTGGTTCAAGACTTGCACCTACCAATCCACTCGCTCCAAAGTATACCAAAGCAACCGATCGACTAATCGACTAGCATCCTTTGGAGGCCACTCCGCTCTCTCACTTGAGTTATATTCAGACTTCCAGAGATTTCTCTAGCTATAAACAGCCCCTGATCATACACAACCAAGGGAATGCATATACACGGCACTTTGTGGTCAGATACCCGCGCCACGACATAGAGACTGATCCTACGTCGCCTCACAAACTGGTCGAGGATTTTTGCGCCTAGCCAGCCCACTCGTCTACCCAATCAAGTACTGGAGCGTAAATGTATTACTGCTTTTTCTTCTCATGGGCTGCTTTAGCAGGTGATTGCCGCGTCGGAGACAGTCTGGAAATCTAAGACGCGCAAGTCGGGCTTTCGGAGACTGGCAGGGGTAACTGGGGTGTTTATTCTGCGTTCGACTTCTACACCGGCATGAGCCTTCCGCGGCAACCATATCAATAACCCTTTCGTGCCTCCTCACCCGATTAGAATGTATTATCGGACAGCCCTGTAGTCTGTGTCCCAGGCTTTTTCTAACGTGACACCCCAATGGTGAGGGAGGGAGGAGTGCCCCTACCTCATTCTGCAATCCGGGGTGGGCAGGAGATTCCCCCTCAACTTCACGGCGTTGATGAAATCTCGACAGATGAAGAGAGGTGGAGTATAGTGGTGAATCATTGGTCAAGAGTGTTCAAGAATTGATTAGAACAATCCGGTGTGTGTAGATTTCTTAATCAACTATTCCAGATCGTTGTGAATACTGAATCTTTTATTCTCCCTCCCACCTGTGTTGTGGCAGTATGAGAGGAGCCCGACCATTCAGTGTGGTGTACGTTGAGGCCCCTCAAGTAGACAACCTCAACATTTGGATGAGAAGAGCTATCAGTATCGTGAGTAAGTTGGTTATTTAAAAAGAGCCGGAAAATGTCATATTAGGAGAGCAGTAGCAGGAACACAAGGTAATAGTAGTAGGAAGAAAGATTTAAGCAATAGAATATCGAAGTTGGAGAGATTGAAGGATTTAGAGACGCGTTACTGGAGTGTTAATATAGGCACAGACTCCACCATTTAGTCGGAAATTGTGAAAAAAGTTGCAGTTAGAGATATTAAGTTTATTAAAGAATAGAATATCTGAATAGCTGGGTCTCAGACAGAAGTAAGAGGTTAGGATGAGAGTTTCCACAAATTCAAAGTTAGCGTCTAGGCCACGGACGTTGGCGAAGTCAATAGAGGACCCCGGTCTACGCCCACCCCTATTTCCACACAGTCCGGCCATACGTACAAAACGCGCGCCCACCCACACAACACAAATTATCAAAAAAAAATAAATAAATAAATAAAATAAAAAAAATCACATTCGTAATAGCTTGTGTATTATTAGAAGCATGTAGATGTTGATTAGGGTTGAAATTTCTTTCCTTACGACCTGTATATCATGTATTCGAATATTTTGCGTACAAGCTTGAAACAAAGCACTTATGGCCATAATTCTAACATTCTTCAGATGTGCCATGCTACAATTACAATTCGGGTAAGCACCGTCAGAGAATGAGCCCAGAAAATAGAAAAATTAGCATTAAATACACACCCTTTTAACTGCGTCAGTGAAAGGCTATCAGTAACATTACCAAAATTATTCGGTAACATTGCAAAAACACGATTGTTATCATTCTCTATTTCACGATATACAGGAATATAATCATCGTCTCCTGGTGGATTAATCAATCTTTGTATTTGAAAGCAAAAGTATATATATATATATATATATACTATATATATATATATTATAATATATAATATATAATATATAATATATATATATAATTATATATATATATATATATTATATATATATTATATATATATATATATATATATATATATATATTATATATTATAAAAGCTCAGAAGTTATGTATTATCTTTATTAAATTATGTGTTGAACCTTAAAAAAGTTCTTTGTTTTCATTTCAATGAAGACTTTAAAACCTTTTAAAATTGGAGAAAAATGTTTGCTTATTTCTGCTTTCCTTTAGCGTTGACCTCTTCACTGAAGTGCGTGTTAATCGATCATCTATACTTTTGTCTATTGTAGACAAGACGAAATCATTTGTAATAAGCATCTAAATTTCTTCCAATCTTTTCCAATTTATATATATTTCTATACATTCAAGTGGGTTTACATCAGTTCTAGTCATTCATATAGTTGCATAAAAAATAAATCCTTTTGTATGTCGCATTGTT
>JABUQX010032801.1:40000-43384 GCA_015478945.1 Trachelipus rathkii
TTATTGAGGAAAAGAAGCAGACAAGTTAGACTGTCTAAGTTCATTTAAATTTATTATGGTTATTTTGACTTTAGTTGCCATAAGTTCCACTGGATTACAGCAAATCATATTTAGAAATATGTTCCTTATCCATATTTAGAAATATGCTCCTTATCAGCCAAACCCAATCGTGGTACTAACAATATGCCAAGTGCTTTATTTTGATCATTTTATATTATTAACAGAATACATGCATTGGATGATGCAAGATAGAGGGTCTAAGTCGATTTGAAACATCTAATGGAGGTCTAGGAGTTAATTATATCTACATCTCAATAACATTTTTTTAAAATTAGCAACCTTCACGTATTTACTAATTAAATCTATAACTGTTATCTTATCATAAGATATATGTATGAGCGAACAAGAAAGACCCAACACTAGTTAAATATAGAATGATAAATTTGAGATATTACATTACTATTATATATTCATTAACGCAATACAAATTTGAGTTATATAGTAGTATTAGAGGTAGGGATATTATATATATATAATTTATATATATATTTATATTAATATATTAATATATAGTAGATCTGTACTTTTATCTGGCCTATCCACCTCCATATAGCATATCAGATTGTATTTTGGAGATTCGGAGCAATACATTTATTATCATAAAAATAAGTATCAAGTGATAAACCTCTGGTATATAATATAGTATAACTAATATAATATATATTATATAATTATATAATACTAATTATATTAATATATATATCATATATATATGTATATATATATATATATATATTATATATATAATATATGAGTTGATGGGATCTTTCAGAGAATTTGTATTGTAGGATCTACTATAGTGTGCTGATTGTAATCTGTGATCTAGTGTTCTCCTATCCACATACATAATAATAGGATCTAACAATTTATTGATCTATTTTGATATTATCTATTTAGTATTCGCAAATTATAATGAGTTAGAGGTTATGATTTTAATCTATTTAGTTGATGCCCCAAGCTTTACATGATAAAACCGTTTAAACCTAGAAAATCTATCTTAGAGAAGTATTCTTGATGTATTCGCCTCCTGAAGTACGCTTCCAAAGATATGGATCAAAACGTCCCCTCTAAGATTTCACAAATGTTGCCTAATAAACGTGTTGGATTAAGTGTACTTGATCTAGATTTGACTGATATTGTTCCTTTACGTAAGTCGAACACTTTGTTGTGTACCAAAATATTTTATTATAAAAACTTGGAACTCAGCCCCGGTTCTAGCGCTGCTAATATCACCACCAGCAAGATACCCAAAAAATATATTCATCAGATCGTTGGGTCAACCTAACACTTTTCTCGACAGTAACCTGGGTACCAAAAATGATAAAAAAGGTGGGTTGAAAGGATTGTATATTAAATATTTTGGCAGTGGCCGTCTCGTGTAGAACAGTGTGCTCAACGGGTGAGTTACCTGCAATAATATAATATATAATACTATCTATATATAATATAATATTATATATATATATATATATATATTTTATATATTATATATATATATATAATAATAATATATATATATATAACATTATAATTATAATATATATATATATATATAATATGGGGGTATAAGAATAATTATGACTTTTTACCATAAAAATCCTTTTTAAATGCAAAGTAAAAATGTTACTTTGGGAATAATTTCAGATTCACATTTGAAAATATATATATATATATAATATTATATATATATAATATACTAATATATATATAATATATATATTAATAGTAATATAACTTTTAAGAATAGTCAATTTTATATATATAAAATTGATATTAAAATAATAATATTCTAATTATATACATAATAATATAATAACTTATAATAATAAAAACCCACCACAAAACCCAAAGCATAAAAATATTGTATTTTCGTGATGAGGATGTTACACGTGAAATTATATTAAAAAATTAAACTGCGATATTGTAAATTTCTGGAAACCGAAAAGATTGACGCTGAGACAACTACTGAGTTTGGTAAAAATGATCTCGGTTCTTACGAGGTATTATATATGATAATCAATTACTAAAAACATTCGAAACTCAACGTAGGTTATAAAAACACTATTGTTTATGAAACTTTAAATCGTTATATATATCTATATAGGTATATATATATATGCATTTTTGTTAATATAATAATAATAATTAATTAATAATATTATAATAATTATTGTAACTACAATATAATTTAATAATAATTATTACAATATTATAATTTATAAATTATATATTTTTTATAATAATATATAATAATTTATATTAGAGTAATAATTAATAATAATAATAAAATCTATTACTAATAATACTAATAATTAATAATAATAATAATAATATATTAATAATATTAATAATAATTATAATTTATTATTATATAATGACAAATTGAAAAGTTTGATAAAAGTAATATTTTTTTCACTTGCATTTGTTAATACATCAATAACTCGATATTCATATAATATGCATAATAATTATATTATATAATTATATATATATACTGAAGGCAGCCATTAACCGATATATACGCTGAAGGTATCCAATTTTTGTTCCATAACTATATATATATATATAGTAATAATAATCATATAGATAATAAATAGAATAATGACTAAAGTATTATTATTTAAACTGGTAATATTAGATTAAAAGGCATAAAGAGCAGTATATTAAATCAGTTAGGCGTTTTCCACTGATTTTATAGGGATTAGGTTAGTATGCTTAATATTGAGAGTATAATACTATATATATATATAATATTAATTAATATAATATTAAAATTAATATATAATATATATATATATATTTAATATATATATTATATATACTATATATATATATAATATATATATTATTAAAATATATATATATAATATTAATATAAATATATATAATATATAATATAATATATATAATTATAAATTATATATATATATATATATATAATATCTAGATATTATATATATATTATTAATTAATATATATATAATATATAAATATATAATTTATATAATATATATTAATATTATATATATTAATATATATATATATATAATATATAATATAATAATATATATATATATAAATATTATATATAATATATAATAATTATATCTTATCAATAAAGAACAGAACATATATTATATATATATATATATATAATATATAATTATTATATAATTATAAGTTTATAATATAATTGTATAGAAGATATATATATATATAGTATTTAAGGTAGGATATATACTAATTCCTATAGTCATAAATTATATATTATAATAAAACCACATTAAAATATAAATTAAAGAATTATGTTCCTTGAAGAGACTT